>JALJCO010001385.1:0-257720 GCA_023101725.1 Atherinomorus stipes
AGTAAAGCCAGTTGGGTGTTCCCAGTGTTCGCCGCGTTGTGTCGTCACGCCTGGAAAATACAAAAATCGACAAACAGGGGCCTGGGGGCAAATGATTGACAGCCAACCTTGGCTAAATGCTAACCTGAAACTAACAGGAGCTAACAAAGATTAGCTCCCTAATCAGCGGGCTAAAGGTAAGGCATGCTTGGACTTGCTGTTAGCTGGCTAAAAACCTTATGATATTCCAAATACTGTTTTTATTCAAGTTGTTTTCAGCCAAGTTGTGATCTGTAAGTCCTCCTGTAGAGGATTGTTTTGTTTTCCATCAAAGACCATGGGATGTTTGTTATGGGTTTCTGTGCAGATGCATCAGTTGACTGTGTTAGAAAAAACATGGAAACACTTTCTTTCACTTTTTCCTTTCTGTTCCACTTCTTATCATTTTTTTTAATCGTAACTTTTGTTTCCCTCCTGTCAGGCCCAGCAATAGGATGTAAAATTCAATTATGAACAAATAGTCAATTAAATTAAAAGAAATAAAATGAATAAATTCAGGATATCAAGAGGAGCCTTATATACATAAGGCTCCTCTTGGCAAAGCAAATCTGTTCAACACAACAAAGCAGCCAGATTATCATTTTGATTGCAACGATGCTGGACAGGACAAGTGATAAAAAAAGAGAAGGACATGGCCCTAATTATGTTTAATTTCAAGATTAAATAACTTTTAAACAGTTATATAAGAAAAAAACCTTCACAGTTGACATGAAGGTAAAACTTGACCTATTAAGCTTAAAATGAGTTTTTTGGAACCATGTTTTTTTCCACTGTTAAGTTGGACTTTTTTTACATGGTGGTAGTCTATGGGATTTACTCCGTTTTGTAGCCAGCGTCTGGTGTGGTGGATGAGGAGTAAACTACAATTTTTGGGCAACCCAGAAGTAGCTTCACTGTCCTTGCCGGATGTTGCCGCTTGTTTATGACATGGTGCATTGTTCTGCTGGACATGGCCATCAGTGGATTGGTACACCGATTATAAAGGGATGAGCATGGTCAGCAACCATACTTAAGTAGGTTGTTTTTGTTTTCTTCTAGCTAACTGGCACCAACAACCGTGCCATCTTCAAAGTCACTTTAATACTCTCTTCCCCTTTCTGGGGAAGATGACGCCATGAAGAAAAAAGGAAGTACTCTGCGGTGAAGAGAGCTTAAAGGCATTAGAGATGATGTTTCTTTCAACAATTTTTGCAATATTCAGTGAAGTTGGGTTGACTATCCCATACGATATGATTAATTAAAAGCTTTGCATATAAATATGATTTTACATCAGCTGTGAAAGTAATGGGGCTGAAAAAGCATCCGCCAATCATCTCTGCATGTTTCACTTGTCTATTGGCCTGTCAATTACTCTTATTACCGTAGTAAGAGTGATTGACGGTGTATTTAACGGGTAATAGACGAGACTGATCAAAAAGAGTGATTGATTGGCGAGAGTAAATACTGCGTGCCGGAAGCGGCGCATTCTCGTCTGACGTTTATAGTATAACAATCATTCTGCTAGCAGTTAGCAACGTTCAGACGACATCTGTTTTACTTGCATCATGACCATAGACTGTATATAATTACTGGACGTAGCTTCCGGTCTCTTCTGAATAGAGAAATGTGAAGCCAGTTGGGCGTGTCTTACCGTCGCCATCTTGCCGTGTCACGTACGTCGTCACTCCAGGAAAATACTAAAATGGGCACAGCGCGGCCGCGGGGCAAATGATCGACAGCTGACATACTGTGGGCTAAACGCTAACTGAGCTAACACGAAACTAAGAGGAACTAACAAAGATAAGGCTCCTAAGCGGCATGGTTAAGGTAAGACATGCTTAGACTTGCAATTCGCTGACTAAACACCGCCGTTGTGCGACTCTGTAACAAACTGAGACCTTATTAAGAGCAAAGAAGGAGCTAACTAGGAGCCTCCGGTCGGCAGGCGGAGCTTCCGGTCTGCCGCATGTCAATCATAAGGACACGCCCTTAATTAGGTGTAATTTGAAGAATAACATCTAAACGAATGAGTTATAAAAAAATTCACCCCCCTCACAGTTGACATGAAGGTAAACTTGACCTAATAAACCTAAAATGATTTTTTGAACCAGGCTGTAAACCTGTTTATTTCTACTGTGAAGTTGGCGTTTTTAACATGGGAGTCTATGGGGATTTGCTCGCTCTTGGAGCCAGCCCCTAGCGGATGAAGGGAGGATTACACTATTTGCAACAAGGAAGCGAGCTTCACTGTTCTGAGGCGGAGTTTGCCCCTTGATCATGACATGATAGGAAAATCTGTGCCTGCTGTGTGCTAAACACCAGAGTGGTTTGTGAATGTTGTTTTGTGGTCGGGGGAGGGAGCTGTGAAGCTAGTAGTTTGGTCTTCGCATGCCCATCATTCAAAAACTCGCTAACAGTCTCTGCTTTCTGAAATGCCAAAACATATTTTATAGTGCATTTAAGATAGTGCAAGTTGGAAAACCAGAGTTAATATTGGTTTGGCTTTTACCCGATTTCGAGCTTTGAAGAAGAGGCTTGAAGCTCAATAGGCTGAGGAGCGATGCAGCCATTAGCCCGAGGGGAGGGGGGCTCGGTTTGAATAGTGTTTACAAACAGAAACGGGAGGAACTCTGGACTCTACCTTTAAAGTGCTGGTGACACGATTATCATTTCATGTAATGCTACTATACAATATTACAGCAACACTAAATGAGTGGCTCAGTGGAATTGTAAGTCAAACAGACTTGTTTTCACAGAAATATCTTAAGTTTTCTGAGTTTGAAAGGAGCTCTGCAACAGCGACTAAGAAAAACACGCCGCCATATTGAAACGTCAGCGAAAGAACTCGGTCGGCTTTTTTTTTTTTTTTTTTTTTTTTTATTTACTCAGTCGGCTAACAACAAGCAACATGGAAGCGCTGGACGGTGATTTGTTTGGCGGAATCAGACAGTTCAGAAGAGTTAGGTGATGTTGAGGAATATAGAGGCATCACACCTTATAGATTTGAGCCTTACCAAACGGACTTCATGCCGAGTGAGCAAGACTGAAAGCGGGAGGCCGGAGAAGATGACATGGTCATTGCAGCAGCAGAGGGAAACACACGGCAGGGGAACACCGATTGGTATGTCTTTGTTATACATTACGATTAGCATTTTTTGTTATTAGGGATTTGTTTATCGGGTAATTTGTGAATAAATGTAACTATTTAAAAAACTGATTTTTAACCTCTCCACACCCACCTGGACACCAGCGCTCATTTAGCTGTTTTTTCAATTAACAACAGCAGGCCACTATATGGACATATACATGGTTATAAAGCTTAGATAAATACATAAATAAATACATAAATAAAAAGAAGCAACTGCATCTCCCTATCTTTGAAGTGGATCCAGAAGCCATTTTATAAGTCCAATCTTCAATTGTTTACATTGTTCACAGTAGTGATGTTATGCTCGAGCAGGCTGCTCGACTTCGTATCGACCTTTCAAAGCGGAAGTGTCGTGGGAAATGTATCGAGCCTCGCTTCATTCCGTTAAGGACCGCCCTACTTTCCAAATGAAGCTTCATGACGTCACGCGCGTATCACCGACCTTGCGCGCCAGTTTGAATTCAGGGTGGAGTCATCAATTTACTAGTGCTTATAAACGGACACAATTCCACCAAACTTTGTGGGTTTATGAGAGGAGGAGACAGTTGCGTATAGTTACCATTTATTCAATAATTTACATACAGGGAGAGTGAGATTCAGGTGAGATTAGGCTAACATTCCATCTACGACTGCTGAAATGATCTTGTTCTTAAATAAAAATGCATGACTCCCACAAGAATCTCAAAAGTATTTTTTTTTAAGGGGGGGGGGGGGGGGGGGGTTCTTTATATAAATTCATCATGGCAATACTTTCCATGATGTCTTCATCAAATCTTTCTAAAACAACACCATCTGTTGTATGAAATATTTTCAGCTGGAGCTCAAGCTATGACACAGCTATGAAAATCTTTCATAATGCAGCCAGATTTGAAAATGAACTTAAAACATGTTACAAATAATTGTTACTGTTTCATGACACATTGCCCCTCATCAATCCATGCAGCTGGCTGCTGCTATGTTAAAAGTTGACCAGCAGATGTCACTATATTGTATTGTGTTGAATGCTTCATAACACAGAACCATTTGAAGACAATTGCTTCATATTGATTCAGTGGTTTGGAAAGCTTCAGTTTCTCCATCACTAGTTCACAGTCCTTCTGTTCGTAAGTTCGTAAGGGTTCACCAATTTAAAGTAATCAAAAATATTTTTGATGAAAACGATTCCGTAGTGTGAAAATAGCCGACACACAGAGAAAAAAACAAACATTTTTCACCGTCCAAAAAGTCCGCTCGTCACAGCTACACGGTTTGTTTAGTAACATCTTGCTACGACCCCCTAACGTAGCTGTTGGGGTGTGCTTGTTTTCCTCACTCTCCTTCCTGCAAAACAAGTGTCCACATCCGTTTTAGTCTAAATTCAACCCTCAGACACTCCTTGTCTTAAAACAAGCGCTCTCAGTTTGGAATCCCATTCGACAGCACACAGCGCTGACAGCACAGCTAAAAGTCCCGTAGCTGGAAACTTGAATAAACTTACGCCATTCTTATGAGTGTTTGGACAAAAACCTGCAACACAACGCGACGGCATATCTGTAACCTTTAGCCAGTAAAGCTAAAACAAAAGGAGAAACTGTTAGCAAAACCGCTAGCTCTCCAGTCAACAAGCCGGGTGGGCAGTCTTTCGCTGATGTCACATCCGGTTTTGTACTCCTGTGGTGAACAGCGCCGCAGTCTGGTCAGAAAAGCAGCGATGTTTTCTAATAACTCATTTATGCAGCTGCGGTTGTTCATGTTACATAGATCATCATGAAGGACGTTTTGGTCTATAAAACATGGCAAAAAATGTTAAAATCATGTCACCAGCACTTTAACAAGAAATTGAACAAGTGAACCCAGTAAAGTGGCTTGAGAGTATATATTTGAGAATTAATTCAGTGCCTAGTTTCTAATTTATAAATGATGCAAATTTGAATAAATCTTTTGAAAGGGTCCAAAAAGAGATGTGCTGAGATGCATTGAAGGTATCTATAAATACATGAAATCGATGCTATTATAGGTGTAATAAAATGGTGCCTGTAAAATCTGACACCTTGTTTGTGTGTGCGTGTGTTGGTTTGTTAGTCAATTGGGCTGCAATTACTCAGAAGATAAAAAAGAATAGAGACAGAAATAAGTACACCAGTTTTCAGAGAGGCAAAAAGCCAATAATAAAAAAAATCCTGTTGGACTCAGCCTCACCACATTTGAGGTAATTGTTTTTTTGCAAAAGAAATATTACTTGTTATACTGATAACACTCTCCCTCAATAAATATCCTGTTGTTGATTAGTTGATTTTGATTTACAAATTTGAGTTGTGTCTCAGTGTCGGAAGAGAAAACATTTCTATTAGATGCTGAATAAAGACATGTTTGTTCTAACATTCCATAAATATTTTTTAGAAACATAAAAGCTCCAGTAGAATATTATGCCAGCAGATTATGCTGCTACCAGTGCTTTTATGTTTATGTTTTTTTTTTAACATACCCTCTTCAACACACCTGAATCAAATGGCTAATGCCCTCATGCACATCATTCAGCTCTACAGAGACCTGGTAACGAGTTATTTGATTCAGGTGTGTTGGAGAATAGATGAAAGCAAAATGTGCAGGATAGTAGCTCTCAAGGACTGGACTCGGGCATCCCTGCTTTAGATGGTTACACAATATATTATTTGATTTATTTGACTTAATTAGATGCTAATCTATGTTGCAAGTTAAGTGCTCGTTTAAATGATGGTCTTGGGCCAAACTGATAGTATCCATATCCATGTAGATGTACATTTAAACATAATATGTGATGTAATGTGTATGATCCTCAGTCCACCTTGTAAACAAGTATCAACACTTTAGGACTGTTATATACATGTGGACTAACCAGAAATACTCACTGAAATGCAGTGAGTTGGTTTTATACAGTGTTTTTCAATCCTGGTCCTCGGGTACCACTGTCCTGCATGTGTTTAAAGTGTCCATTCTTTAACACACCTGACTCAAATAAATGGCTCATCAGCAGGCTTGCAAAAACATGATGAGGGGTTTGATTAATCTGGAACAGGTGTGCTTGAGTTGGTAAGAACCAAAACATGCAGGGCAGGGGTACTTGAGGACAAGGCTTGAGAAATGCTTGTTTAATAAGAAAACACCAAAGGTGTGAATGATAAATGAATATATATGTGTTTATGAGGAAAAGCTTCACTCTTCACTTGACAAGGACTTTGACTTCTGAACATGCAGTTTCTAGCCAACGATATGGACTAGTTACCCCTGCTGTTCAGGATTCATAAGTTAGGTTTCCTCCCTTTTCCTGTGAAAAAAATAGATAGTGTACACTTTTGCAAATTAGTGCACCTGCAATACTTTTTCTTGTACAATCATTATCATGATTATTATTGATTAAAATACTCAATTTGTTTTCTAAGTACTCTGTACTCAGCAGTTTGGATTTGGTTGTTACAGTAGCTGAACTGTATGAACCTCCTGTAATGTTTGTATCTTTTTTGACAGGTGGCAGTGATTGAAAATGTCCACTTGAGGGCGCCATTGAAATGAGTGAATTTCATGACTGAGTGCTTTTCCTTTTTATTGATTGATTGAAAAGTTTATTTGCAAATAATACAACTAAAAAAACATACAAGAAACAAAATGAGAGAAACCAGTGCTTAATTAAACCCTCTCTCTCGCCACATAAAATTAAGTCTTATTTCATACGTACAACAGAAAACATATACACAAGATCTACGGATTCATAATAAAGGTAATTAATAATGACCAGTAATAGAAAAATAGACATTACCTGCCTAATAAATAAATGAATCTGAGGTTATTACTTCTACTCTCTTGATTACTTCTAGAATTAACAATATCATCAGCAATCATAATAAATAATTATTATAATAATAATACCAGCTGAATGCTTTCTATATTTGTTGACACTCAGAATTTTATAATTTACTTCGGTCATGTTGTTCTGTAATTCTTTTTCATATAATAGATAAGTTTAGATAACATGGCTTATCAGTATTTGTTGTCTGAAATCACCCCCTTATCCCCTTATTTACCACAAGCTTTATGACAGAATAGTAGCCTATATTTAGTAATTAGTTGTAGATAACAATTTCAAACACGCTTTCTTGCAAAATCCATGAGAACATACATTTTTGCACAACTTTTAGTAATTTAACACCCAAGAAAAAGTACATTTTGATGGGATTGTCTTGCCAGTCAACTGTGCTGTGGGCACTGTAACAAATTATTATGCTTTCTTCTTCTTCTTCTTCTTCTTCTTCTTCTTCTTCTTCTTATTATTATTATTATTATTATTATTATACAAGTCTTAATTTCCTGTTGGATTTTATTTGGACAAAAAGTGACCTGCAGCTGTTCAAAAGAATCAAAGTTAATCCTGTCAACTACAGCTAATAAAAAAGTCAGGCATCACATGTTAGAGTTGTCAAAAAATACCCCCTGTTTTTGAAATGTTCTCTCAGTTTTTTACAACTTTAAACATTAATCCCATAACTCAAACTACGTTCCCAAAACCTCTTCTTGTTGCAAAAGGAAGTTATTGACTCAAAACAATATCACCTGGCGACACTATTGCCAAAATCATGCCCCAAGCACAGCAAAATGCAGAATATTACAGAGGAAACACTAGAAGGAAAAAAGGAAAACCATGTTCTCAGAACATCATGCTGTCAAAATGTTTTCTTTTTATTTACATCAGGCCAAATGCATCAAGTCATAACGCAGAGGACTTATAACATAAAGTAAAAGTAAAAATACTCCAATAAACATAATGAAAAAAGAAAGTTCAACATAAGTAAACAGTATGCAAATTACATTTGGCCACAGCATTGTTTCTCCTGGCTGGGTCAAGCCACAGAGCCTCATCCACGTCACAGGCCACATTTTCCCCGGCCGAACAATGAGGGAAAAAGCACCTATCATGCTGGATACAGGCTCAACATGCCTCTGAATCACAAGCTAATTCCATCACTTCCAGGAGGTTTTCCCTGGATTATAGCAATACTTTACAGCAGTTTTCTTTACAATCCAAACATTTTTATAGTATACAGTCATGTAATGGGGGGATAATATCTACCTGTTCTCTTCCCTGAATGCTCGTGTGATCGTTGAAACAGAGAACCTACTGATGTTGGGTTGCACCCTTTGTCCGGCTTCTCTCATAGTCAACCCATGGACAGTAACATGGTCGATCATAGTTTCATCTGCATGCACAGATTTCATCTGAACCTGATTTTACCCCCTTCCACGTCCCCATCCACGACCACCTCTGCAACCATCTCTTATACATACTCTTCCTCTCTGATTTCCCCTATCTGCTGCAAAATCTTGACCTCCCACAGCTTTCTCAACTGGTTTATATTGGTTCCCTCATCATCAGCCAAAGGTGAAATCAGTTTTGAGTCACTGTGTTTACCTGCTGACACCTGTGTCTTAGTTGTGATCAAAGTGTGCAGCATGTGTTCACTATTTTTTAAGTGCATCACAATGCAAATGTGCTTGCAAGCAGTGTCGCTGTGAAACGTGTTTTAGGTTTTGATCACAGGGGGGCTGATTTGACACCTTGATTTAGGCTTCTGAAAAATTGACTTTGAGAATGGGATTTAGTGTATTAGCAATTGAGAAAAACTGTAATCAGATTTTTAACTGAATAAGAAATTGGATATGAGGCAAAAGGACACATAAAAAGTATAATTTCTTTAAAGTGCTGATGACACTATTTTGACATTTTTTGCCATGTTTTATAGACCAAAATGTTCTTCATGATGATCATAACACTTACAAGCGCGCCTATGAGTTATAAGGAAACATCGCTGATTTCAGCACATTTGACCAGACTGTGGCGCTGTTCACCAAAACAGGACGTGACATCAGTCAAAGAACATCTGCTGTTCATTTAACATTGAAGTCAGTGGGTGTATAGGGGGTTAGGGCTACTTTTCCAGTTTTACAGATGAACAGTAATGGCTCAGTCTTCAAGTTCTACTGCCAGCTTGGGTGCATTCATACCAGGATAGTCCTGGACCTTAGTCCGATTGGGCGGGGATTTCTGAAAAATTTCAGACCTTTCTTTGCTTTGTTTGCTTTTGAACTGCAGTAACTGAAGCAGACCAAACCGCCTGGTTAAACCACCATACAGGGCTTGACATTAACACCCGCCAACCCGCCAAATGCGTGTGAATTTCAGCAGTGGTGGGTAACACTAGCCTCGTGAGACCATCCTGATCTCGCGAGCTTCAGGTTTTCACTCGCAGATCAGTCTGACTACTTTCTGTTGAAGAGAATTTGGAACAGTTCACCAAACGAACAGCGTTGGCTTTGAGGCGGGTTGAGGTGTGACGCAACGAGAAGCGACAGTTCAGTCTAAACAACATGGCGGCTTCAGCGGATGAAACTAGCGTGAGCGTGGCTATCGCTCAAGTTTTATCGTAATTACAGAGTATTTCTTCGCTGAAAGAAGAACAAAACACTGCTTTTGAGGCTTTTCTCAAAGGAAAAGATGTTTTTGCTCGTGTTTTCGTCGTCGCTCTGTTAGTACTGCATATGCTTCGATTTGGCCTGGCTATCACCAACATAGGTGGTGATAGACAGATGCCTTATCCAATCAGCTAACCAGTATTTTCGCCCCTTCCCAAAACTACTCTAACGGATGATTCCCAGATATGCGGAGCAAATCCATCTGGCGGATGGTTAGGGTAACACAGCCACTCCAACTAGCCAGTTTGGCAGGTTGAATTATATTAACATTTTAATTGTAGTTTTCTCAAATGGCATCTGAAAAAATAAACAAACTTAAATGTTAAGCTAAAAGACTACAACTCCCATGAGCACTGCCTGTGCACAGTGTTTGCTCATTGGCCCATTTGTGGCTGACGTCACGAGAGGCGGTTCCTTTGGAGGATCCAGGAGTTTTTTGAAGGATTCTTTATTATTGTGAGATCGGCCATTTTGGAAAGGCTGTTAATGAGGCGTGAGTGCCCCCTTGTGGCAGAAGTGTGCAGCTGCATTACTGAGCACATGATCGTCAGGATGCAAAAATTAAACTTAGAAGCAGCAGTGAGCATGAGGAGAGAAGACTATTGGACAGACTTCTAGCCAGTTGAATATCATGAACTGTGCGTCCGTGAAGATCTGTAAGTAAGTAGTTGAATTTCTGCCTGAGCAGGATATTTGGGGAGTGGGTAGCGTAGTGTTAATGTCGTGGGCTTTGGCGTGGCAGACCCGGGTTCAAGTCCCCGACACAGCACTCATGTCAACCACTGTGGACCCTTGAGCAAGGTCCTTAACCCCCCCCACCAACCGCTCCCCGGGCGCTTTAAATAGCAGCCCACTGCTCTCAGGTTCATCCTGAGATGGGTGAAAATGCAGAGTATGAATTTACTAATTGGCTCTCTAATTGGGATTAATAAAGTATATAAAAAAATATATATATATTTGTTAGCCTTTGATGTTATTTAGCTGATTTGGTTATTCAGAAGTGTTCCTCCATTCGCCAAGTGCCTTTTTGTGCTATTAAGCTAGCCGACCTGTTACATGCCAGTTACTGTAACTGTTAGCCTTGAACACATATGCATGTTTAGTCCTAGCTGAAAGGGATTTATTAGTTTTTAATACCTTGAATGTGTTTATTTTCTGAACTAATGTTCCTCATGGCTTTGTATTTCTGTGTTAATAGACCACGCTCACATCCAGGCATTCACCTTAACTAGCCCTGGAATTCCTCACCTGTAAGCCTGTCGTTTGTTGCATGACTGTGCTGTTGTGATTAAGAGTGACCAGTAAAGACAGTTGACTGTACAAGCGAGTTCTGCGAGTTCTGACCGACTCTCCATGGTGAGCGTTGAACCTCCTTACCAACGCCTAAACAGTCTCAAGGCCCATTTTTGCTCCCTTATGTACAATGGTGAGGTCCGTTTCATGTGCTGCCATGTGTCACCATTTTCATACTTTCATGCGTCTTCTGTGTTTCGATGGTTCATTTATCAGTTTGTCCATGAGGTGGAAGTGCTGAGGTCATCATTAATTTCCCTGTTTTGATGTCAGTTTACACCACTTGGTGGTAACGTAGATACTATATGAGTGTATTTTTAAACACACTCACACAGCCTCTCCTCAAAAGCTCCAGCCATGTCTGCAGATGCTCTTTGTTTGTTTGGCATCTTTTTCTCAGGGCTATTTTGACATCTGCGGTTTTGAGTTGTTTTCTTCCGGTTCCTGTTCTTCTTCTCTGGTTTGTTCCAGATATCACTACACAGCTCAACACTATTCTGTGTCAAGTGGACCTTGATGGACCAACAAGCCCCTCAAAAACGCACCAAATTACGTGCATAACTGACACAAATAACGGACAAAACTGTCCGTCCGTCTGCATATCCATCTTCTGCGTCGAGCATAAATGGGCCTTTACATGAACATCCCCATAATAGGCCAAATTTTTTGGAATTCTTCCATATAACTCCATACAAATGGCCTGAGTGTTTGGTAAAAAATTACAAAAAAGAATCTCAATGAGTTCTATAATGTTTTGAAAGTTGATCCAGTCAGTCAGTCATTTTCTGTACCACTTATCCAATTCAGGGTTGCTGGAGCCTATCCCAACTATTATCAGGCGAGAAGTGGGGTACACCCTGGACAGGGCTGACACAGAGAGACAGACAACCTTTCACACTCACATTAATTCTTAGGGACAATTTAGAGTAACCAATTAACCTAACATGCATGTCTTTGGATGGTGGAAGAAAGCCGGAGTACCTGGAAAGAACCCATGCATATACGGGGAGAACATGCAATCTCCACACAGGAAGGCCACTATTGGAATTGTTCGAACCCCCTCCCCAGCTGGGAGTTGAACTAGCAACCTTCTTACTGTGAGGCTGCGGTGCTAACCACTGCACAGTGGCATGATCCAGATCCAGAGAAAATTCCAGAGACTATGATCCCGAACACACAAAAATAAGGGAGTCGAGCTGCTTGGCGGAGGTCTGTGGTCTCCAAGTGCTTTCCATAACACTGTCAATAAGAAGGATATCCCAACAGTACAGCTGCCTACTGATACTTGTTTAGTTCAAAAAGGTGGAGTATCTGGGATTTAGGCCGAGGTAAATTTAGTGCACCTTCACACATCACTCTGCTCCGCATTTCAGGTTGACACAAGCCGCTCCGAAACACCCTGTACAGCCGGTCCGAGAGCGGGCGAGTTAGGTCACCTACGAGCGCGAGTGGCATGTTCACACAGACCCAGTTGGCTGTCATTTATAGATTTTTTTAAGAAAAGATCAGAATTGGCCTGACATTGTAATCAATATAGGTGAGACCTCAAAATCAGGAACTGAAATTAGCCAAAGAAAAGTTTACTTAAAGGGACTATAGGCAAGATTAAGAAATGAGACTCGCGAGTGACGTGACTGGTGCTCTGGGTAACTGCAGCCACCAGCCAAGCCGACACGGGAGCGCACACAAACGGATACAATAACATTGTTTACTACGCTGATAAAGTCGTCTTCTTCATAGTTCCACTTTTTAGCAGCCAGTTGATCTTGGTTGTTTGCTGACGGCAGAAGTAGGGCTGGACGATAATTCAATATCAATATATATCGATCGATAGAGGTTTTTTCAATATAAAAAAAGGAGGGTCAATAAAAGTTCAATATAGAAGCACAGTTTTCTGCTGTAGCCTATTGGGTTTCAGTGTTATGCCCCTTTCAGACTTCCACTGGAAAGCCGTAATATTGGGAACTTTGTCCTTTATTACGCCTGCATTTAGACATGCGTACCGGTCTTTTACCTCAGAGATGTAGCAAACATGTACTGGACTTTGCTGCGGATGGACTTTACTGCTCATGTTCCGCAATGCAAGTCTGAAACTGGCTTTAGTTTGAACTTTATTATAAGTAGGTAATTCAGCAAAAGCTTAAATGGCCAGGGCTGCACCTAAAATAGCTTTTAATTTGAAATATGGCTTTTTTGATAAATATCGATATCGATCAATACAGATTTTTTTCTATCGATAATCTTTTTCTCTATATCCTCCAGCCCTAGGCAGAAGAATCCATAACTATTCCTTGCAGTGTATAAACTCACTGTGGCCGGGGCGGTGATTAGCTCAGTTGGTTGAGCAGCTGCCCCATGAACAGAGGCTACAGCTCCTCAGCGCAGTCGGCCCCGGCTCGATTCCCGGTCCAGGTCCCTTTGCTGCATGTCACTCCCCACTCTCTCTGCCCCTTTCCTATCACTATATACTGTCATATAAAGGCCACTAGTGCCCAAAAATTCCTTTTAAAAAAAAAAACTCACTGTGACCATCTCCTTCCTGGATCAAAACTGTCGGGGACGTGTATGCAGCGTCAATTGACGTCACATCCACAGGACTGTGCGGGAAATTCCAAAATACCAAATTGTAGCGCATTATGCAGCACACAGCCTGTTCAAGGCAGTGAAGAGAGACGTGGGAGGGCTCGTTCTTTTTGTCTTTTACCGCTTCATCACCCATTAGCATTAAAAAGCTGGACATGCATGTTTATTCTTTCACAATTCCTGCTTCTACTCCCTTTAAATTGCTGGTTGGAGGGCAATACTTTTTTTCAGATGTTTTTAATTGAAAAAAAAGACAAATATAGTCAAAGGATTGGTTTCAAATGAAATTCAGGCAGCTAAAATGGCACATTGAATGTTACACGTGGGGAATGATTTTTGAACACATCTATTGAACAAGAATGTACACATAACACGATAGCTATCTTGTTAAACCACCAAGACTGTGTATTAAAGACAGTATTTTTTTGTTTTTTACTGACGCCAACTTCCATTTTGTGGTAGGACATATTGATCAAGAGTGAAAAAACTATTTAAGCATCCCAACAGACACTATGTTGTTAATATACCCAAGACTTACTGATTAACCACAAGATTAAGGCATCTGCCTGTTATTGAAAAGAGTTCTGACCCTTTAAGGCACGGACTCCAAGACCTCTGACTGTGGAAAAACTTTGGCAGCAGATCCTTTTTAAATTTTCCACAACTATTCCTGAACTGTTTTTAAAGTTTGGCTTCTGAACTGAGTCAGTGGCATAAGGGAATACCATTGTCATGAAGAAACATGTGGTCTGTAGCAATATAGGTTTCACAATAACATCTATGTGACTACCAGGATTTCTGTTCAGATAAATCACGCACACATAGTCATCTATGTTATATAAGACTAAATATATCACATCAGGCCAACCTCCTCCATTTTTCCATGGCTGTAGTTCTAATGGTCATGTCAAATGTTGGTGCTTTTGGTGGTGGATGAGAGTCACTGCAGGCTCGAAGCCCCATGTGCACCAGGCAGAATACTCTGTGTCCCTTGCAACATTTCTACATGAAAAAGTTTAGGAGCACACAGCTTCAAAAGGCCCAGGCTTGGTCTGTTTAACCAAACTTTTTAAATTCAATCCTTCAGGTCTTCAAATGCCCAGCTTTTCTCTTAATATTATACAGATGACAAGACAGATGCTAGTTTTTTCCACATGTACCCTTTTTATTACTCCTTTCTTTATGTAAGGGAACCCCCCCAAAATTACTTCGACCTTATGAATTCTGCTGTATAAATTGAATGTGATTGTTGACCCAAATTTGCATTGACAGACATTTTTATGCAGCTCAAATTTTGAATTTGTAAACCATCAACAGAATGTATTCTGTAAAACTATTCTTTATCTATGTATCTATGTGGTGCACTCATTGTTTGATTTTCTATTTTTCCGTGATGTTCAGCCAAGCATAACAAAAAAAACTCGCAAAGATGCTTGTGTGGAGCTGCAGATTTAAAACTGTGCAATTCAAGACTTAGTGACATGTTTTTAATTTGTGTGCAGGAAGGAAAAAAGTAAAAGAAAAAGAGGGCCATTATCAAGTTACCAGTATGAGTTTTGTGGTTGATTTGCAAAACACAGATGTTATGTAGGCCACAATTGTATAAACTCTACATTCAGACACCCCACATTCCCTTCTCCTGTAAGTGTGCCACAGCGTCTACACAGGGACAAAACCCTCAGTTCCCAATGAGCGAAGCTCCAGATAACTCAGGCGACGGCTTCCTCCTCTTGCTCTCTGAACTCTGGTGCTTCACCTTCAACTGTGGTAAGAGGAGTGGGAGGGGAGGAAGTACAAGAGAAGAAGGGAGGAGATAATGGAGGTGGGATGGGGGTGGGGGGAGTGCCACATTAAAAGAGGAAGTTCATCCTCTGATAAACACATAGTGACACATCCCACTGGACCCGCTGTCTGAGATGGCAGCCAGTTCTAAATGTGAGCTTGTCTGAGCTGCAGCACTACAAGGAGAGAAACCGCATGGAATTCATGTTTTGTCCCTAGGTTGTTCGTTTGAGAGCGTTGGAGGATTTTAATGCGCCTCTCTGTACCTCACAGTTTCCATTCAAGGGGCTCTCCAGACGCAATGCAGCTCTGCATAATCAAGACAGAGGGGACGGGATGAAACAAAGACGAGATGTGTAAAGCATCATATACATATGGCTCTTTATATTGTACCCCTTTCAGGTAATCTTATGGGTGTTTTGGTTTAAGGTTTGATTTTTAGTTGTTACACACAAAGGAAACAGCCGCAGCTCAGCACTTCAAAGGGGCCCCTGCAATCCCACATAGACCACATTTCAGTGGAGCATGCTGTGCAGCACTGCACTGTGCTACAGACAGACAAGAGCTGTTATGGAGACCATGGCTTCTCATTAAAAACACCACTGTTTCCTCCGCAGATTACAGTGCTATGGGAAAACTACACAGGGAAGACACCCTTGCCATATCAAGGGCTGAAAGATGCAGTGTTACATGATTGGAACTGTCAAATAAAGCATACAGTTGGAGGAGTCTCAAAACAAGTGTTCTCCAACAAAATCTCGAAACATTTTTGATACTAATGATTGACAGTTTGTTTACAGAAAAATCAGTTTTCATGATGTTAAGAGATGTTTAGCCTTTTTGTGAGAGCTGCAGCATTTCCAGCTGATGTTCTTTACATGGTCAAAGCCTTTAAATTAATCCAACTGGTTAAAATAGAAAAAGAAAAAAAAAGTGTAGATTAGTGTTGCACAAACCCAACATTGCCAGACCTAAATAAATAAATAAATAAATAAAAAAGAAAGAAAGAAACAAAAAAAAATGGGACCTTTTTTTCCTCAAAATTTCACATTATATAGTTACTAATAATTTAAATACATTATTTTACTGTTAGTTAATGGGTAGGCAGCAGATGTAAAGAACTTACGTGCAGCTTAACTCTTGCTTGAAGGCCTGTATTTTCTAACTGATCTTGCAGTTTCAGGGTCATGTGATGTGTTTTGGTGTAGCATCTTGCATGTTCAATATCTGTTTCAGTTACATTTTAACTGGCATTCTTTACTTGAAATGGTTTTTGTGGCATCGCTTCATGAGGGCCATCAGGCTTGGAATGAGGAGGGAGTGTATTGTAGTGCTTCTCTGCAGAGTGGGGAGACATTTATTAGTGGAGCTAAGGGTGGTGCACTTTCATTTCCTGGTTTTAATGGAGATTCTAAGGATCCACACATGGTTTAAAATGAGGCTTCATCTTGTTTTATGCAGTTTTTGGATTACAGTTCTGTATCTCCAGAGACAGCGATGAAACCCCTGTTTTTCACTTGTTGGATTACAGTATTTACTGTTACTTTGCTTTAATAGATTGGTAGTTTAAGGGAATTTTTCTTTTTGTAGTTTTGAATTATCATTGAGGATTGGTGAGGACATGGTCACCTGAAAGGGCTCAATGACAGAACAAAACACGGAAGTATAACAGACACTGTAATGTGTCCAAATATCCTTTATCAGATTTATTTGCAAGCAGGTTGGTTATTCCATTTGTTTACTGTTAAATGCAATTTTCATGAATAAATTAAAATTCTGTCCCACCATGACATTAGTGATTTCAGTTTTGTTCTCTAAAGTCTGAAGTCTATTGTTTCTCACTTTTCCTTGAAAACTCTGTCACCCAAATGAGATTGGCACTCAGGACAATTTGAGCCAAAAATGTTTTTACTAATAAAAATACTCTTATGAAAAAGACACACAGCCCTCAGTGTCCTTTTCTATTTTACTTAACAGACACCCGAATGGAAAGCATCAAAGTTAATTGTTTCCTGTACATTTAAAAAAAAAAAAATTCTTGCTTCAGATGTGATTTGTAAGACAATGCCAAAAGAATCACAGAAGTGGAACAAGTGTGAACCTCGTAACTGAGCAGAGCAGCATCACTGCTTTACTGACATGGTCCTCTGGATGGCAGTATCAGGCTGTGCTACCAGCTCTCAGCCTCAGCGCTCTCATTAGTGAGGTCTAGAAGGCCCCCTCCGACATGTCTCATAAATGTCAACACCAATACAGCGGGGGACAGTGGGCCTGGATGTAACAAACATGGACGCCATGAAAGTCCGCTCTGTCTGTCAAATCAATCACACAGGCAAGCCACGAGCTACATCTTCACACCTCACATGGAAACTACCTGCAAGTTGGCATTTGGTTAGTTTAAAGGATAGAAAATACATCCTTGTGGGGTTGTTAGGAATTATTTTGATCTTGTATCCAAAATGGAGTTTGCAATATTTAGTTTGCAGAACTTGGCATGCTTTGTTCTTTACTGTAAGTGTTCAATTGTATTTGCTTTCAGAATTTCTCTTTTTTCTCACCTTGCAGTGGCCATTAAGTTCCCCTCACTATACCCTCCACGCTGCCCTCTCCTCTCCTTGTTCCTCCTCCTTCTCTTCTCTTTTTTATTCTCTTCCTTTTTCCCATTATCAAGCCTCTGCTCACACTCTTTTCCATTCTCTTTCAATCGGGCCACAGGAGCAGGTGGATTGGAGATAACTTGCGCTGTGCTTTGTTTTCACCCCGACACTGTCATTAATCATTGCCCAAGCCACACTTCAACATATAATAATAAGGACTGGCTGCTGTGTGGGGGCTGCCGCCCAATTGCCTTTCATTGCGCGGATGCCAAATTGGAGGTGAACGGCCATAGCCAGACACTACTCCCCTGTCCCCAGACTGTCTCATCATTTAGGTATTTATCCATCTCAGCCTTGTCTGTGGAGCTTCTCCATGCCCTCCCAAGAGGCCCAAGATTGTTAGGGGGAGGATCAGATTTGTTGCTCCGGCTTTTTGGCTTTGATTCTGTGCCTATAAGTTAGGGATTAGAAGCAAATTTCCCACAGGGCAGTGCTGGATTTGCTGGTGTTTAACTGTTTAACCTGTCTTAGTCTTGTGTGGCAAAGGGGTGTGAGCCATGGTGGGAGGGAGAGGAAGTAGGGTTTGAAGGGAGACCGGTCAACAGGCCCGGAGAGACCCAGGTGGGTTAAAGCAGAGTCAGGGCTGCGCTGATAAGTGAGGCTGACTTATCCATCATGTTACTGGTGGAGTGCAACAATACAAGTGTAAAGAGGAAGCTGAGAATGTATCTGAAGAAGAGATGTCTGATATAATCTACCGATATTATTGGACGATATTAGCATTTAAATGTGATATCAGAAAAAAATTTATATCAGTTTTTACGATTAACTTGTTTTAATGACACAACAAAAACTCGTGGCCACACATCACTAGGGTTGTAAAAATATCTTTACACTGAAATATGATATTTTGTGTTGCAATATCATATCGATATTTTTAAAAAATTCTTTGTCGATATCTTAATTAACTAAATCTCACAAGATTTTGTTGTTCCATAGTCAATCATGTATAGAAAGTCACTCACTGTCATTCTCTGGAAGACCTTCATTTCCCAGCATTCCTTTTAGAGTCATGTGACTACAGGGCAGCGTGCTACAGCTACAGACTGATTTGTTTTGAAGATGCTCATATGTCTGGTTTTAAGTTGTTGGTTATGTTACCAAGTTGTCAGAAACATTACAGTTAGCCATGTGTTGGTTGGTTGCATAGATCATTATGTTGATCTTGAATATTGTAAATTAAGAGTTGAACAATATCAGTATTCGGATATCAGTAAAAAAGCCAGTATCAAACTTTCCTAATAAGATGCTGTGCAGCCTCCTGAGTATCAAACTCTAACACACCTATATTATATTTGTCCTCCCTCACCTCCTGGATTTCTCATCGATAGCACACATCTGAAAATCTGTTGCAGGATATTTTGCATAGGGTCCAGTGAGGTGTCAGGTAGGAGAACTATGGATGTCTTTGAAGTTTAACTTTTAATCTTTATGAAATTGTCTTTTTTTTTTGTACCCTTTGAAAATGTATCTAGTGTTCACATAATTTTGAAATAAAATGCACTGCCCCATACTGTAAAACACAATCTGAAAAAACCTGAAATCATAAAATCCATGTTTTCCCCTATATACTACTTGAAAATTAGATTATTATTGTTTATATGCAAATTTGATAAAACTACACAAAACAACGCATCACAGTTTGTCCTAAATAGCCTGTAAATACAATTTCCAATATAAAGATTAAGATTTCTAAAAAAAGAAAAGGCCTGTATTTTTAAGCCTCCTGCACCGGGCTGGTGCTTGGCTTGGGTCTTGTCTCAGGGTTTTGGCCTGTACTCTGGGGTGCTGTCCTGTCAAACATGATCCATGTGGATTACAGTGATCTGAGGGGAACTTCAGAACCTTGAGTGTAATGCCCTCGTTGGGCCCTGCCATGTTACCTTAAACAAACAAGGATTAATTCTTAAGGTGCACATTTCTGGGTGACAGGTGTGTTATCAGACAGGTGAATATCAACATAGCCTGGAAGCTTGGCTGGGCATTGTTGCTGCTCTTATCACACTGTTGCTATGAAAATAACTTATTTTATATGGAAGTTATTCATTCTCTAACTATTTTGGTGTTATCTCAGCTCACAGTTTTACTTGAACATGGGCTCACTTTGCACTTTGAGTCTCAGTCTTTGCAAATCCTGTGTATTTCTATATCATTTTGACATGTAGACAGTAAAGATCTCTGTGTCTCTTTTGGTGCTTTAGAAATATACTGCAAAACCGTATTGATCTTTAATTAAAGAAGCTCTTAACCTTGGCTGGGCAGAGGACCCTGAGGCCAGTGAGTTAATTAATGTACTAATAGTCATAATATTTGTGCTGTGCACGGGAGGTACATAAAAGATTATCTATTGTATGAGCAGTTTATCAGCCCAATGATGCTAGAGCCCCGTGCTGTGCGTATATCAATATTATGGGCAAAAATCTGCTATACAGACAGAAGACGAGAGAGACTCAGTCTTTTAATATCTCCCTCGGTTCATCAGCAGTTTAGCAAGGCCTCATTTTACCTCCCGGGATTCTTGTCTGATCGTAACCAGGCGGCATCGATGAGACTTTACAGGCGCTAATGCTTTGCTACCTTGACAACACACACCAGCTCATAAGCCCTCTAAAAGATCCACTTTCCTCCAGATGAGTCAGGGGTCCCACTCCACCATTTACCCCACACTCCCAAGGAGGGTGTCTCATCCATGGATCAAAACCTCATGCTACTGACCTTTCATTTGCTCCCACCAAACACCACCACCTCACATAAACAGGTCCCACTGAGGGAAGCAGAGAGGGAGATGGGAAGAATGTGTGCGTGGGGGCCCAGACACTGTGATATCACCCTTTATAGCTTTATTGATTTCCTCTCAAGATGCAACTATTAACATTGAGCTGCTACGGTAGCTGCTGCTGTGTTGTGCTCTGCAGGTAAGACCACTGGCTCACACCCCGGGCCTCGTGGATTGTATATAAGCAAAGGAGAAAGTGGGTGGGGGGACGCACAAGGGGAGGCACATGCTTTTATAATTAAGGTCAGCTGGGATGCATTACAACATTTGGAGGTGTTAAAACGGGCCCTCCTCAGAGAGTAGGTTGGCATTGCCCATGCTCATAAATTAGCCACGCTCGCTGCTGATGTTAGGAGCAAGAGATATGGGGGGGGGGGATTAGACGGCTGGATGTAGATACAAGAGTGGATTTGATTGTATTGGATTTTAATTTAATGTCTTTTCCCCCAAATCACTGATTTTTATGAGTAAAAGAGAAACATATGGACTGTGTTGACACTGATGTCCAGTGAGGTTTTTTTTTATATTTTCAGTTAATTTAGTCTAAAGATTCTTTTGTAATCTTTAAAACTATTTATCTAACGGTATTAGATATGATTGTTTGCAATTATACATTTGATTTAACATTATTATTGGCACATTTGATTAAAAAATATATATATTTAGTGCTGCCAGATGGACATTTTTTCATATCAGTGTATGATAAAAACCACCAATCTCAGCTTCTTATTGCATTCTTTTGCATAAATATAAGGGATTGATCATCACTCAGTGATAATGAAAGACATCTTATGCATTTCACATTCAACATTTAAAAATCTTCCTGAAAAGTAATAGACTTTTAAAATCAAATAATGTCCAGGTAAGTGAACAGTCACTGACAAAGAATGAACAAAGGTGTGTGCAAGCTAACTCTTTGACCAACAGTGTCTCCAATGAAGCAAGCAAAACAAAGCAGAGCCCTTCAGATTCACAATGGGTACACTGTCAGCGAGGACAGGGCGGGGAGAGGGAACAAACAGAACACAAGAGTTTCACAAACAACCTGCCATGAGGCATTCAGCAGGACAGGTCCGACTGCGACACTCAGCTCACACCCTGCGCCAGGGGTGATGTGGGGGTCATCTCTTTTATGCATAGAGGGAAGAGTATGATGGAAAGGTGGGAGGGAGGAAGACAAGGAGGAATTGTTAGAGCATCTTTATATAGCTCACTTCTGACATGCAAAACTCTATTGTCTGAAGTTTGATATATGAAACGTTATTATGTGATGGAAATGAAATCAGAGGATCTTTAGGAACAAAAGTTTTATGTTTACCCTTAAATAGTTTCTCATGAGGTGTTCTCTATTTGGAAACAGTTCTATAGGCTGCAACTGATCCATGTTTGTGCTGTATACAAAGATGGATACACATAAAAATGTTCTGATGTTAAGAATACCAGTAAAGCAATAGGTGTTAATTTGTTTCACTCTTCTTACTCACATGTTCGAAAGTTTTTAATAATTGTTAATTGTTGTTTTTTCATGTTTAACTTTTAAATGCTCACTGTCTTCTTCTGCAGCCACACCTCCCTAACATACAGAATACTGTATCTTTTTTGCATTGTTTTGTAGAAAATGCATGGACATTCCTGGAAAAGATTATGGGCAACACGTAGTTCTAAAACTTTCCTACATAGGTGCCCAAGTCCAGTCCTCAAGAGCTACAGCACATTCTGCACATTTTAGTTGCATCCAATCTCCAGCACACCTGAGTCAAATGAATGGCTCGTTACCAAGCCTCTGCAGAGCTGAATGGCATGTGCATGAGGGGATTAACCATTTGATTCATGTGTGTTGGAGAGGAGATGCTCTTAAAATGGCAGGATAATAGCTCTTGAGGGCTTGACTTGGGCATCCCTGATCTAGATTATACATTTAGTCTAAGGCTTGGAGCAAATGGCCTCCATTATCTGCAAAAATGAACTTGAACTCTGATTTTTTGTGGAAAATACCATGTTTTCACTGCCACAAACACCCCTGTTTAAAGTAGTATTTGTGAGTCTAACTGCACTGAAGTACATTGTAAAGGTTTCCCCAGTAATCTCTGTCCTATGTTGTTAAATCAGCTTTAATGAATGATCATTTTTGATGTCCTTACTTTTAATGCACTGAGATTTTCCAGATTTCTTGAATTGTTTATTGATATTTTGCAGTGCAGAGAGATTTTTCTTTGAGAAACTGATGTTGGAAAATGGAAGGCTGATGAAGAACTCCAGATACCGACTTTATATAACAAAAAGGCTATTAAAAAAAATCAAACATCTAAAAAACAAATGGTGAACTTCTAAGGCCACAAAACATTGTTCTTAACATTGCTTTTAAGTATTTAGTTAATTTTCTCATATGTCTGTTAATAAGCTGGAGATCCGCTGCTCATCTTTGCTTCTCAAAGACTTTTTCATGCAGCTGCTGTTACACTTATTCATAATCATACTCACATGTAAACAGTTATTTGAACCTCTCTTTTAGGGATTCTCCTTCCTGCCTCAGATTTTTAAAATATGATGCAGGCCAGAAATGCAGGAATATATGTTAACATATGAAATGACCCTGATTTTTTTGTTTTTGTACCAACTATTTTGAGCATGGGTTGTGGTAAAAGGTAGCAAAAATAGATGTTCACATAGCAAAATAACAGCAAATGACAGCTTCTCTTGTGTCCCCATTGTAAAAGCTTGAAAAATAACAGAGGCAGAGTTGAAAAATACTTTTACAATAGAGTAAAATGTGGAGGCAGGGGCTAGGCTGACAGACTAAGATATATTCGGGATGTTTTTTGCTCCATTTTCTGATAGATCAGGAGTAAAACTGTTTTAAAACTGAGGCCTGACATTGCCTGGTTCATGAAAAAGTAATCCATTTACTTGTGTTTTTGAGTGGGTGCCTGTTCTGATACTTGAAAAAGTCTGTAAATTGAAAAAGAAAATTGTTCCAGTGGATTTATACGTTGCCACCAAACTCTTCCTGTTATCACCAATAACTTTTTATTTCATTTTACGTCAAATTTGACTTTAATTTTCACTCATTATTTGCATAGGTTCAATGATAAGAACAAATTGACAAATTTAACAAATTTAAGACTTTAAAAGCAAAAGCCCTTTTATATACCCAGCTGCTTGACAAAGTTACCTGTCTGGCCACAATGATTTTCTCAAAAACATAAGAACACTAGAAAGGTCATAAAACATGTTGTTTTTCTTTTAACTTGTGTTTGCATGTTTATCTGTCAGTCTGTCACCAGAGATGTTTTAACTGGTTATCATCAGATTAATTTATTTTCTAAAAAAGAAAACAAAACACCCTGCTTGCTGCAGTTTGAGATCTGTTTGGACTGTTGCCTCACATAAAACCAATCTGTAGCTGCCAGTATGGGATACTGAATGGTCATAAACACAATTCTGCCTTGTCCACAAACACATAGCTTAGAGCCCTGAAAGATTATGTTGTGAAATGTTGAGGATCAAACTGCCTTGCAAGTTAAGAATTGTATTATTACTGATAAAATGACACAATCTAAATTATAAATGGGTATTGTGCGGATTTCAGCTTTCAGTTATTAACTTTGACAGCTAGATCCTCTGTCTAGTTATCACTCTGGTTCTCCTGAGACTGTAAGTTTCTGTGCCAAAAACCTGAAACAACAGAGTGTTGGTCACGATTCATCTGTCTTGTGTGATATAAGTTAGATCGTGACTGCAGGTTTTCATTTGTTGGGAGTTTCATGAGAAAATGATAATGTTTTAGCTTTCAAAGGAAATATAACAATCTATTTAAAAGAAAGGATAAGGTATTTCCTCTTATGAACATAAGTATTGTAAGTGCTATCTACCCAAGTAACCTACTACATGCCACTGACCTTTACAGTTTTGACCTGTAGCTTAGGTCAAAACTTTAATGTTGTAGCACTGAAACCTTTCAATAAAGACTTTTGAAGTTTTGAACCAAGAGAGCAACAGAAAAGTAAAATAATCTCAATGTTTGGCATTCATGTTTTAATTTGAGACTTTTGAAATCACCTGAAGAGCAGTAAAAATACGGGTGATGTTTTTGAAATTGAAGTAGAGGCACTTACTATTTATGCACATCAGCGTGTTGCATCCTTACATTTACAAGTTCAGTGGGCTTCAGAATGCTTGTGCCACTTTTCTGACTCAGCTCATGAGACTACGTCACCATTCGCAAAATGGAAGGAAATCTGGTAAATACTCCTGAACTGTCACACAAAAAAATACAGTAATGGATGTCAATCTGCCACTGCTGTTCACAGGTGTTTTTCGCACCATTATTTATTTGACCGTTATGTTAAATTGTCCCTATAAAACCACTCTTGGCAGCTCTGTCCTCGACATCTCTTTGCGAGCCACTCAAGTATACCACTGGGGGTTAGTGTGTTCCGAAGACCCATTACTGTTGCTTTTAACTGAATAAATAAGACCGTTTTAGTTAGGCTGTTTCTCTTTTTTGGGAGGCAATATTATGGAAAAAGCTCTGTACTTTTGTGAGATTTTATGTTCGTGGTGCAGTTGCTGAAGCATACTTTAAGGACTTGATTGTTTTGATGTGGTGTTTGCCTCTCCTTGCATTTCAAATACTTTTGATTACCTCTGAAAGATATAACCTTTTAAAGGTATATAATTGGGACTGCAATTATTTCACCCTTTAAAAGTTATTCTGCATTGTGTGTATTTACATCATCAGTTAACGATGAATCTCTGTAAGTTTCTTTAACATACGAGTAGCAACTCTTTAGTTTCTCTCCCATTTTATGGTCCTGTTGTGATCCAGGAGGACTGTTGACCACAAGCAGGCAGCCATAAAATGAGGGGGCCCGAGTCTGTTGAGACCACCTCTATTCATGGCCCAGGAACCACTGGATGCTAAGTGGCAGCCGAAAAATCACAGCTCTGGGATCAAGCACGCCACATTAAGAGAAAGATTCTGCCTCCAAACAAGAGTATCATACGGCAGAAATAGAGTAGCAGAGGAAAGTGGATCTTTGCTGAGTGTGTTGGCTCCCGTTGAGAAACCAGCACTGCTTTCATAGATTAAACCACAGGGCTGAGAGCACCTTTGTCCAAGGTTTAGAATTAATTTTGCATCTTGAAATTTCATGATTGCACACTGACATTCTGATGAGCTTTTAGATCTTTCATTTGAAGTCGAAAAGGAGAAAGCAATGACCTCATGTTTTACATTTACCTGTACTCTGACACAATGCTTGCCAAATAAGTTTTTCCAAGTCTTACTTTTCTGCTTGCACAAAAAGACATTGGGTCCTTCATTATACCCTTTGGACAGAGCCTCGCCATGCATTATCACTGAATTTCAGAGACAGGACATTTTTCTGCAGCAATTTACACTCCCACAATTATAGCACTCGGGTGCAGATATGGTGTCGGTCCCTCCTCCTTGACCTTTGCCCTTTGCGAAACAGGCGAAAGTGTGTTTCCTGATTAACGGCTGGCTGAGCTACATGGCTCCAGCTCCAGCACCTTGTGCTCCCGAGCTGAGGTGACAGTCTCCCAGGCTCTTTATGGAAATTAACTGCAAAACATAGCCAATTAGACCTGTGTTATTTAGAACGACTCAGCTTTTCACCCTGAATAAAAGCAGGTCCTGATGAGACCTGTACACTCAGACTCTGCTGCAAATTAATGTGAAGTTGGTTGCCTGCCAGTTAGCTAGTCCAGCCAAAATGAGGACATTAAAAGCATGAAGGCAAGTTTTTGTATGAGCTGTAAATCATCGGCAAGCAGAGAACATGGTGATTAAAGGGTGGGCTTGTGATTAACTCTAGTGACATTTATAAATTGAACATATTACAAGCTGGAAATTGCCAGGTTTTTATCAGCAAAAAAGCAGCAGTCTTATCAAATGTTATTCAATGATTTGAATATTTTTAGTTCTTGTTTACAGCTTAGTTGATGGACAGAATTTTCTCAGGTTCTGCACTCTTTATTCCAAATGTGTTACTGGGAATTAAACGTCTACAAAATGCCTTTTCACTCCACCAGCTAAAGATAGGGTTCTTAGTCTGATACGCTGTCTTAATTTTCCCTTTCTCAGGTCACTGCAAAGAGCAACGACACAAGAGTGAGGAGGAGGGTCCTTACTCTATGTGCAAGAATACACTGTGGAAGTTGCAAAGGGCAGAGTCTCTAGGAAATCTACTTTTTCTTTGAAAAAATGTCACAGGGGAGATAGGAGATTGGCACCACAAAGAGCCTAAAATAGCACAGGCTGCTACGCATTGTCAGACAAGATTTGGGCTGAGACATTGACTTTTGTTCTGCAAAGTACTGGCCCCTGACAGGGAGATGGGCGGTGTAAAAATTGTCATTTCTCCTCTTCTCTTGGTTATGTGCAATACATTACCCATGCTGTAGGAACTGAAGTTTGTAATGTCACAATTATTCCATGTGTGCAAAAGAAAGGCGAATTTAGGAATAGGATGGAATTCAGAAATGGCTAAATTTGGGTATTGCTTCTTCTGTTTTTAGTTGAGCTAAATCTGTAGTCACAGAGAGTTATTCATCAAAGCTGTAAGGCCTGGACCAGTAGATTAGGACAGATCCATAGCACTTTTTACTTTCCCATAACTCCAGTGTGCTCACTTTCTACCTTTCTTTGCTCTGCCTTCTACATGATAACAAAGGATTTATATATTTTATGCAGGTTTGCCCCTCGGCCACATAATAGGATTATGAATAATTTCTACAAATTTCCAAAAACAAATCACATGGCATGGCTTAAAGTTTGCTAATAATTTCACCATAGCTGATAGATCAAAGCAAAGAGCTGGGACTGCAGAGCCAGGCAGAAGTTTGACCCTAGTCAGGCATTTTTAATGAAAGGGTTAATCTCCTCAGAGGTGACTATTCAGAAGCAAGCAGTGTGACCAAATGAAGAATTCAGGTCTGGGATAAGAAGGAGAATAGTGGTCTTGAGGGTGCTGTTGGGTGACAGCGAGGAAGCCCTGTGGTAAAAATATGTGATGCTGTATTTGAGCCCATCTGACCAGACCCTCTCCCCAGTTCATTGTCAAAAGAAAGAGAAAGGTGGGAAAGCGTAATGCTGTTTAAAAAAACGTTTTGCATCAAAGCTCAAGGCTGTTTTATGGATGATCACAAACAACTTTGTTCTGGCTGTGAAATACCATATTTGTGTGACCTTACCCATTAAAAAAACTGCTCTTCTTTCCCCAAAGAACCTGAATGTACTTCCAGTCATGGCTGTTTGGACTTACCTTTGTTGTCAAGCTCCTCTTGTGCTACTGTGGGCCTCTTATGAGTAATTACACTTGAACATATAGTTAGAAAAAATACAAAAAAGATGGTTTCAGAAAAGTCGAAGGCTTGACTGGTTAAGGGGTTAAGAAATCTCATCATGTGAGTGGCAAAATAGGCCTCTTACTAATTAGGAACAAATGAAATTGCTTATCACTTAAAAGGTTACTGTGCTGGCCATTTTGCTGTATTCAGAGGGGTTGATCAAAGGGCTATTGACATTAGATTGTTCCACAATTAACATTCACACGTTTTATGGTAACTAAACTTTTTTTTTTTCCACAGATGAATTAACGTGCCAGTGTAATTCTTGACAAAATGAACACAAGCAAATACTAGCATTAATCAAATCCTTGAAATAATACAACCACTGCAGCTGATGATCTCATAAAAAGTACTCAAATGAAACATGAAAAATGAGAATGCCAGACTTCTCTTCATGAGAAGCTAAAATGCCATTTTAATAATTCATTTACATGAATGATGATATTTATATGGAGTTGGAGATATATTTATGCATGAATGAATCTGCGATTAAAGTAACAGCTCTATACCGCATCACCTAAATGTTTGTAAATCTGATGTGTGGGACTAATTTATTACATATTTTACAGTAGGTATCACAATAATGTGATAAGTGTTGCTAGGCTAGCCTTGTTAGGATAAGAACAAAAGGGAAAGTGGCACTATAACCTAATAAAATGGATGAAAAACACACTGTTCAGAATGTAATCAAAACTTCTCCGCTGTGCTCTTTTCTAAATCCCCTCCCAACACTTCTTACATTTGAAAATTATATGTCCTTGTCCTAATGGCCTGAGGGGTTGATAAAGGAAGACTTTGCCTAATGCTTCCATAAATGTGTTAGGCAAAGTCCAGCCGGATGTAATTGCATCTAATATATTTACAAAGGATTGATTTCCCTCCCACGACCCACCCACCAGGCAGCAACAAGCTGCAGTCAGTTCATCCAGGTCACTGTAGATGGGTTCTTGTGTCCACTCTGTCCTCTTTACACCAAGCAACAAGGCTGAGCCATGGAAAGTATTGGAGTCTGGCTTAATGAGGTAATTAGTCAAAGGCTGTGACGATCCTGGAAGGCTAATACCTGTGACCTCTTGATCTCAGATTCCTGACACACGTCTCTGGAGACTGTACAGGAAAAAAAAAGAAAATGCTGCAAAATCCAAACCGCCTCCTTAGCCAGACACTCCAATCTGTTTTTGCAGAGAATGCGCGATATTTCACTTCATGAAAGGAGACTTTGGACTCAAGCTGAGCAACCCCCTGTTTCTCTACTTTTCTTTGTTTAATTACTGCCACAATGGACCTGCCCCCTTCTATTCCCTGGAGAAAAAAATAAACCTTAGCAAACTGAAACTACTTCACCTGTTTACTTTAGGGAGAAAAAAAAAAGTTCTAGAGAATAGACAAAGGCAGTGAAAAGGCGCAAGAAAGGGAAAAGGATGAAGAACACAATATGCACAATATTTTTTCCTTCTCCTTTTCTTTTTATCAGGTTACGTGACTGGAGGCTTCATTAATCACCACCTCGACAGCCTCTGCCAAGGGAACTAACTGCATTTGGCCCAATTAGGTGCTGTAGAGACAATAGGAACAGCACAACTTGTGCCTCTATGCCAGGAGCCAAGCGTTGCCTCCCTGTCATTACCTCTAGAAAGGGAAAAATTAACCCCTACCAGCTTCCCTGCTTTCCTCCATTGATCCGAGGCTTTTGTGGTGTCCCTGGAGCGTGGCAGACAATTACAGATATTATTACATCTGCATTGATTCTTTTAAAGAGAGCAGAGTGTCTCTAAGCAATTTAAAAAATTACACTTCGGAAGTGGGCCAATTAAAATGCCCCTGGCCAAGGGGGTGGCAATAGTGTTGATGAGAATAGGAAAGATATACTTGACTGTCAGAATGTTACAGGTTTCATTTAAAGGCAGAATGCTTCGGACTTACACTTTTAAATCATCTAACACAATTAAACAGACATGAATAAATGTATTCACACTTCCATTAATGTAAAGAATAATTTGAAGAAAAGAGGTCCACCACTAAGATTTCAGTCAACAAAAGTTGTCTAAGTAAATAAAAAGTGAGAATTCAGACAATATGCAGCTCATCAAGCTGCTCATATCTGCTTTTTATCTGTGAGATGTGAAATGAAACAAAAAGAATAAAATGAAATGATTTATTAAGTCATGGAAGGAAATCATGATGTTTTATAATGTTTCTTTTTCTTATGTTTCGTAAATGGCATATAGAATAAAAGAAAAATATTTTTGCCTTTATTATTTCTTACCTTTTTCAGTTGTAATTGTCCTAAGATTGTCATTTTTTAAAAAGGGTGTAATTTACAGCAAACCACAGTCTTTTCCCAACCCATGCCTAGTGATTTTGTTGTGGCTACTGTAAACCTAACTAAGCAGTTTATGTGCTGAAACTAACCAAATGAAAACACAACCAACTACAAGAAAAATAAACAGTGAACAAAGTGCACAGGAAATCAAGTTCAAGGGAGAAACAAAATGCAAAACCAGTGGTCACAATAGCTGGGTTTCCATTACACTTTTTCGAAAAATAAAAGGGATATTTCTTCAATTTCAATAAAGTACACTTGCGATATGCAGGTGTTTCCATTGGATGGTGTAAGCTGTGATTCTCGTAAAATCCCGTTCTGTGAGACTCCACTTTGAGGAGGATAGAGGTTGTGTTTTAGCTACTGCTGCTCCTCATCAGGAGATGAAAGCAGTGGATGATAATTCAGAGGCAAAGTCTGTCTGTACGGAGCCTCTGACCACATCGGCAGGGAAAAGAACACTCGTGGCGACTTCCAGGACAGACGCTTGAAACGTCACACAAATGAAAAAAACCCCTCAGGATCAACTTCTGGTGTGTGGATCTCATTTCTTGATCTTGTATTCCACTTATATCCGGCACCCAGTTCCTGAATGATGTGCGTGAATCAGCTGTTCACTACTAAGGCGCAGTTATAAGATGTTATCCCGCACGCATTATTAAACAAGATAACAGAGTCGTGGTGTTACAAATGTGTGAGACGGCATACCCAGATTGTGGCTAGTCTTTACCAATACATGAAGAACTTAAACCATCTGTATCGAATGTCCAAAATGAACTCAATTTGCTGAGTTACAACGATTTGGGATTTTTCATATAGGTCTAAATGTGACTGATAAAACTTTCCCCATCACTCCGATTTCACAGTTATTGCTTGCAATTGATCATATTGATCATAATCAAGCAAGAATAACAGTTTTTTACTCCACTGCATCACTACTGATGGTGTGTACATGCGAAAAAAAGTGTTTCCATTACACTTTTGCGAAAACTGCTTTATCGAAACATCTGAAAATCCATCTCATAAAAGCATAAAACTTTTTTGCGATATTTGATTTTTTTTTTTTTTTTAAATGTAGGTGTTTCCGTTAGCGGCTTTTAATTGCGATATTTAGCTTTTGTGAAATTCCAGGTGTAATGGAAATCCAGCTAATGACAGGTGAGTCTTTCTGATGGAGGTCCAGCGGATTAGATTACTGCCATGCTGTAAATACATAACAGTTGTATACTGCAAAATTTACAGTTACCAAAATGGCATACCGTAACATCCTCTACATTCTCACTATAAATTTAATGGGGAAAAATGGCAACCATAGCTGTCAGTTTTTCACGGTAAATTATAAAAAAAATTTTTTACAGTGCAGTCTATGAAGCTCATGCCAACTTTCATACCCCTGTGTTCATCTCCACATCTTTCTCCAACTTTGTTCGTTTGCAATTTCTTATTTTCTCACATACATGCACACACTTCCTCCATGACATCTTTCACTTTGGGCATTGTTGTTTTTTTCACCTGTGGTGCAAAGTTATTCTTTATCCAATCAGATTTTATGAAACTGAAAAGAAAAGGTGTTAATTGGACCTTTGGGTCGACTAGTGGTGTAAGATAACAGATTAGTTTGGTGCAAATAAAGCTTGCCCATTGTTTTCTTGTGCCGCACTTGGTGAATTCTTTTTTGGTCCTGTTTTATATTTTCCCAAAGCATATCCGGATAACACACACATACACACCAAGTCTTTTCATTATTTTTTTTCTTTCTTTTGGTAACAGTTTGAGTTGAGCAGGTGGGATCTGGGATTATCCAAACCAGTTTTTGAAGGGGTAAACAATACTGTACTTTCTCCCCAAAGCATCTTTATAGAGACACCCAGACACTAAAAAAGCAACTAAAAAAGAAAGGCTATGCATTGAATAAACAGTATTTGGCACTGAAGAAAAAGAACAATAAAACTCTGAGCTGCAGTTGTTTTATCACACAACACACTGCATGCGTTTGAAGTGGGAAATCGCAGTTTCTTTAATCCGTGGAGCATTCAAATAAATTTATTTCTCTGGGATTAAAAACAGTAACAAAAGCAGGCAGTTAAAAACAAACAGCTCCAAACAAATGGCGACGAGACTGAGGCGCCCGGCTTATGGGTAAGCTCTCCATACATCGTGGCCTGTTTCATTAGCTGAAATGTATTATTATTGTTTATCTATGTAGCTTTCTGATTTAAAAACAGAAAGAGCCCTGCTTCCCTTCTGGATTACAGAGTTAGAAAGGTTCAGGGGTGGCTTGCTAGTGTAATCCACTGAATTCTTTTCCAACAACAACAACCTCCGGAAGATGAGGGGAAAAAAGTACTTTTCACCACCTGAGCACCGTGGAGCATTTGATTAAAGAAGGCTAATTTCACAATATCATCAAAGGGGAAAGTGTGACTCTTGTGTGTGTGTGTGTGTTGCTTTGGTAAAAGACTTATTTGCAAATTTCTAGCAAGTTTTTGAGGACAGTAGTCTTGCAACTTTAAATTAGGGGCATAAAAACAAAGAACAATACATCCCCTAATACTAGGATTCACAGAATCTTTATGAAATCAGTTTCCACACATTGCCAGTTGGATTTGGATTGTTTTCGAACAGTTGAGACAATCCTAATTCAGCAAGAATGTTGGTTTTATTCGGTAAGACTGTGCATATGATACCTTATTGATTAAAGTGTACCTTCTCTCTGTGGAAGAACCAAGATTTAAAAGCACATTTGCATATAAACTGTATGTCAGGCAGCTAGAATAAAACTTTATGATGTCTGAGCAGTACAACTTAATCTGCTATGTATTGAAAATACATACAAAACTCACAGTTGTCTCGGCTAGTGTTTGGGTCCTTAAATCAACTCAAATGTTTTATAGCGATGTAGAACTGTAAGAGTAAAAAAAATGAATAAACAAAAGAAAAATATTAGGTCATGATGAGATGAGCCTGGGCTGGTTCCCATTCCACCGGGGAGATGAAGAGATCTACAATGGTCCTGGCAGAGTGAATATTCAGAGATATAAATGAGACAGTTGACTTGTTTCATTATGAAATATCAGAAACTCACCAGGAATTGTCGCGTGGGGTCCTTTTTAGTTGGCTGACTATAAAAGCTATTGGTTACAACTCGCCAGTTATGAATTTGTGATGAAGGAATGGGGTTTAAAAGAGCATAACTAAAAAAAAAATTCCACTGGGCTTTAACTGTGATGTAAGCTGCTCTTAGACGATTTCCAACCAATGATCATTTAAAACTGGCAGTTCCGGGAAAGCCTTGATGATATGAAAAAAACCTACCAAAAAAAATTCAAAACAAAAAAGAAAAAAGAGAAAGAAGGAGAAAAAAAAATAAGTGAAATTATGGGATCTGCATCCCTTGACAGTCACTGTGATGACACGCTTTCAGATCCTATTTGGAAGAGTTTGAATGTGCTGAAATGTAAATGACTGGACGCATGGAGGCCCAAATGGGAAGCTGGATTCTACATGGGTCAAAGAGAGGAAGACTATAGAAGTGAGGTAAACAGAAGCACGATAGTAGGAGGGGTTTTTATGTGAATTGCTCCATGGTGGACACACCATGCCACTTGCATTATAGCAACTGTTGCATCAAGGAGCAATGCAAAGGGGCCCCATTTTCTCTTCTGCAGTGCACCCCAGGGTCTTTGGTCTTCACTGAAAAAAGGAATCAGTCATATTTAATCTTGAGCTGCTAACTCATGTTATGAAATCAGATTTTCTGTTTGAAAATAATAATCAGTTGAATCATTGCAATCTAAAGACATTTCAAACAAACAGAATCCCTGGAAAAGACACTGGGAATGGAAAACATACTGCTTTATGTAATCAACCAAAAGCCTTTGTAAGATTGCTTTTCTGCAAAGTATCTGAATAATGCCATAAGCTCATCTTCATGTCATCCACCTCACCATTTTACTGCCTGTCAATATTGCTATATTTCCATGTATGCTTCATTCATGGTTTCTGGCAAAGCTAAAAGCTCAAGGCAGCCTTTTTAAACAGAGTCAGTGGCTTCTTATTAGCCCAAAAAAGTTATGCAATTAGATTTTTTGAGCTATGTTTGAGGTAAACATCTTCAAATCCTCATATATTAACCTCAGACATGGTGTGCATCATCACAACCTTCGGTTTCTTTGCTCAGATTAATCAGCATCGGAAAAATTCAACAAGTTACATTGTACATTCATAATGACTGTAGGCCTACATTAGATACAGAGATTTTGTTGTTTGTTTCAATCTTGGAAGACAAGAGAAAGATGAAAAAAGAAATCAGTGGCTTTCCTCTCTTCCCTCGAGTGAGACAGGTATGCCAGTTAGAGAATCAAGTTTCCCCTGCAGCCAGTAAGTGCCAAGCTGTGTCAAAAATGACATACATCTCCTGCTTCCATGTCATGCCATGCATGTGATGTGATGGGCGAATGAAGGCAGTTCCTGCAGAGAGTAGTAGGGGGTCATTATTAAGCCTCTTAAATTAGCGCCCCCTCCTACATAGCCCTAGCCATTTTTTCGAGACCCACAGCCGCTCAAAACCCCCACTGAACTCAGCACATTAGACTTGACAAAGAAAATAATTTCTAAAGTTTACTTGCAGCAAACTCATTTCATAGGAGATTGAATTGTACCTGTATGGCATGACCCATTTAGACTCAAAGTCACACATGGATGCTTTGAGAAGCTATTTGAGCAGAACTGTGCTGTTAGCTAGCTACAGCCTGAGCCGATTGCATGTCCTGTGCAATGCAATTTACATGTCTCTCCATCACATTCACTTATATGGTTCAAGTCACAAGACCATTTGGATCACTCATGGGGGAGGGAAGTGGGAGCACAGCACTGGTATTATACCTTATGTAGGTATATGTTCTGCAGTGATATAGAGTGGGTGGCAACGGCAGCAGAAAGCTTAACCCCTGTTGCCCCTGAATACCATTCCCAGTCAGCCACATTCAAAATGAGCTGCTTCTGTTGCTTGCCCTCCTATTTTTACAGGCAAATGCCAACATACGTGTATCTTCCCAAATCATTTTAGGCTTAAACCTAAACACCAGGTTAAAAGCTGACCAAATGGCTGTCTCCTTATTGCGTACATTGTCTCACTTTTATCCAACAATTTCTCCTGGTTTCAAGCCTTAGCTGTCTCCTCTTTTTCCCTCTATTCTGTATATGTATATTTACAAGAGGGCACATAACTGGTATCTGGGGAAGGGTGAGGAGCAGCAGGGAGAGGAAGCCATTAGGGGAATAAAGAGAGGTGCTGCCTCACAGCCGAGCTTCACAGGCCAGTGAAGCAAATCAAATTGGGTCTTGTTCTGCAGCAGGACAAACACACACACATGCAGACACACACACCATACACAGACACACACACCATACACATAGTAATAGTGACAGTGGTGGGGGCACACAGCTGACAGTAAAGCCTTGGGGACATAGCAGGGCTGGGCATGTCTAGGGCTGGCCCTCTAAGGGATGCAGTTGTGACCCCTAACTTTCCTGAGCCACAGGTGTACCTTTACAGGAAGAATGAGGAAGATGATGAGCAAACCGTAGAGATGATTTCAAAATGAGTGATTACAAATCCATAGACTTCATTTTGCAATGTTTTAAAATATTATAGAACTTAAAAATATGTTCTTCGTTGATACTCCGAAACACATCAAACAATAAATCTGTGGCCCATTCTAAAAAAAAACAAAAAAAAACTAACCTGAAACAACAGCAAACAACAGTGGCTGTTACTCATAAGGTAGACATGCAAAATGTGAGCACATGAATTCACACATCCTGTCTTTTTTTCCTCACGAATTCATCTCACATCAGGATCACGATAATGGAAGGCTCATTTAAAAAGAGCAGGACCTATGTAATGTTGAAAACATTACTTAAACTAAGTTGTTTTTTTTACTTACACAGTAAACACAATTATCATTGGACCTCAGCCCCTCAAAAAACATAATTAAGGCCAAAAAGTTACTGAACCGAAGATGTAAACAGATTACACAATGACTCAAACTGGCTCTTACTTGTGAAAGTCTACCTCCATTTTCTAACTTAAAACATGTTTATAAAATCTGACTCCAAAGAAACAATTGCCAGGTTATCCATCTATTTAGTTCTGCAAGAGTGAATTCACTTGTTTTAAACAACATAACAACCTCTCAGTAGAGACACTTGCTATGGGAAGAGTAAAAGCATCAGTTTTAAGGGTCTGACCATGTGGTCATATTCCATTTTCATTAAATCTAATTGCAAAGTCATGACAGACTTCTTACAGCTGCAGTATCTGCTGTTTCATTCATGTTTATAAACACACCGACACAGATTGTGGTTAGAAAAAACGTAAATCTGTATTTATTTCAATTTGTAGCAATTATTTGCTGTAGAATTCTTAAGATTTATTGTCAAGCTGTTATTTTAGTCTGTGCTGCTGATTGGTTTGCCACTGAACTAGCTTTAGCAGGCTAATATGTCCACAAGAGCAATCCTCGATAGGTGCACTGACTGGTTAAAATGTTTGAGTTTAAGATTTCTTTTTCCGTTTTATTCCTGACAACATTATGTCTGATTGATGACTTATTTTCTTCTTGCAAATCAGCTTCTTTGCATTTCAGGCTTCCCATAGAGGCTCGTTAGATCTCATTAAGTACTTAACAGCTGTACGACGACCTCTACCAGTGCAATGGAAATAATTTTATTGACTATGTACACTTACAAACGCACACACACAAAAAAAAAAAACATACTAAAAAATACTTTTCAATAATGATCATAATAAATTTCATAACTTTTTTCAGTTATTTCCATCTTATATTTGATTTGAGGAGTTATCTCCCTTGTGTACCTTTTGTAAGAAGCTGAGCTGAGTTGTGAAATCATCTTGAAAGCAATTTTCAAAATCAAAGCAAACAGACTATCTAGAAATATATTAGAAAATTACAATATTTCATCATGTATTGTTGAGCACCTCCCCATGGCAGTTTTTATGGAAAGTAGCGACACCCATCCACCTTCTCTGCATTAATAGCTCATTTATGACGGCTCAAATCTTCTGTTCCCATAATGTTCTGACTAAGATTTAAGTTATTAGCAGGTTCATAACAAAAGTTATGAATTGGCAATGGATTCCCGGTAAAGGGCACTGAAGCTTAATGAAAAATGAGATAAACGTCCATTCTTAGGGCTTTAGTGTTATTAGAAATACATAGTAATAGCGCCAAAACCTTAGTCAACATAATGTTCACTGCCATCTATATGATACCATTGCCTGTGGGGCACCATTCATTCGCAGAGAAATAAAGGGAGATGGGTAAAAGAAGTGAAAAAACACGAAATGCTTACAATCCATTCAGTTTCTATGAAAAATTACCACCACACATCACTTGGGTTCAATTCATTATATGCCGGCAAAAGGGTGCACATATGTGATGGATGGTTATCTGTAAATGGACTTGTCGGTAATAGAAAAATGCTCAGGCTTTAATTAAAGAGATCTGGACAAGTGGATCCAGAGTGGATTTGGGTGTTTCACCACATCTGTATAGGCACAGCTATTTATCAGAGCACATCAGAAGACAAAGGGCAGAAAGTGCATGTACTTCTGCTTATTTTACACACACACACGAACACACACACACACACACACACACATATATATATATATATATATATATATATATATATATATATATATATATATATATATATATATATATATATACTATATATATACAAAAACACATTTTTTGTTAGTGTGAAAATGAATGACAAAAACTATTTGTTTTTAGGTGTGGCAGTAATGTAGAGCTCTTCAGCTATACACCTTCATTTTGCGATTGATGAAGGTGCTTGAAGTAAGGAGGCTGCGACCCTTCAGATTTGAAGCCTTTACAGCCACTCTGTCAGGCCTCGTGTCCAGTAAGTGCTTCTAACATTTATGAAATATTCATCAGCCATTCACTTTTGCTTTCTACTCACCCTAATCATTACGTCGAGGCAGCATTGTATTGCCTCGCTGAGAAAAAAAAAAAATGAAAAGAAAAAAAAGCTACAATCATCTTGCTGAAGGGAGGGGAATTAGGGAATGCATTTCTGCTTTTATGTTAGACATCCCATGGGTGGACATTTTTGTTCAAGTATGAAAATGCCATTCAATGGTTTTCCCCCTCCTCCAGTGTCCCCCTATTTTGCATGAGAGCTTTCCAAATTCCTCAATTAACCAGCTGAGTTGACTAATAATTACATGTTTGAAATACTTGAAATATAACTTTTGTCTTGGTTCAAACTGATTAATGAAATGGATTATTTTGAGTTATTGGCATTGCAGTTGATGCAAGTTGAACCACATGTGTTTGAGAATGTAAATTAATTCCTGTTAAAACCATTGCATAAAATGTTCTCCATAATTACACTAATAGAAATTTAATTATGAGGTATCTCTAACCAGATCCCTATGTGACCCACTAACAAATACATTTACATTTTCCCCCTCTTTCTCCCTTTGTCTTCCTGTGTCTCACTTTCCTATGACTGTGATTAATGTCATTACAATACAAAGAGTATGATGTTCTCATCAACCATTCGAAGACCCAGCAGATGAAAGGTTGTGATATTCATCAAAATTCACTGACAGTCAAACACACTTCTTACCTGACAATAGCTAAGTAAAATTCCACCTTATTCTTCACCTATTTGAAATTCTTATTGCTATGAGGGAGTTAATCTGTCCCCAGCAATAACTCATTGGATGTTACAGCTTAAGCGAAGATGTCCTCAGTTGCCTGTCTTGCATTTTAAACAGGGGGCAAAGAGCCTCAGTACAGTTTTCCAAACACAACTGAGCTAACACTGATTTATTGCTCCAGTTTGTATAACTCATATTAGGAATTCATGGACCTGGCAAAAGGGATTAGAGCGTTTATTTCAGGCAGGGAGATGATCCTGTCATTAATGGTCGATACTTTCATCATCGTTTAAACCAGAGGAATTTGCTCGGTGACGAATCGTGGCGGACATAGCTATCAGGGTTGTGCAGCTGTACTCGTTATCTGCCGACGACCTGCTCTGCTCGGTGAACGTGGACCCGCACCCATCAAACTTGGATTAGTCTGTCAATCAAGCACCGGCCGCGTATATTGTGTTACAATTTCCCCCAAATGTCACCAAGATCAGAGTAATTTCTTGGCTAATTGCATCTCGTCTGCCTTTAATGCTGCACATTTAATGGTTTTGTTACATTGCGTGACAAGATGGTGTTTCTCTCATATTGGCACGGAGATGAGCAGAAAGAGGGTCCTGCTTTTGTTTAGAGAGGGAAATGAAAGAATAAATGACTGTTAAAGTTCAGAGGGCGTATTTCTGAAATGGCAGCAAACAAAGAGAAGAAACTGAGAAATGATCCCATTCTTGCCATATGTGACATCAATTACACCAAATTCTCATTAGAAGCTCTTACTCCAGAAGTCTGCCAGCTTTTCTGGGGTTGTATCATTCTGGAAGAGGCAGCATGTTATGTTTAAGATCTGTGTCACAGCCAGCTCAGAGCAAGGCGAGGATTTTCTCTCCTCTGACACCTACTTTTCCACATGCCACTGACTTAGTTTAAACATGACAAATACAATTTCAAGCGTTTTACTATGTCCGTGTGCTTTAAAGTAGCTAACAATAGCAGCCACAATACACCCATTAATTCTCTCCTCTCAGAAATCTCTGCTAAGGGAAACACTATTAACCATGTTAAATAAAATGCTGAAATACTAATTCCACTGCACATCATCAGCAGGATTACATTCACAATATGTGTCAAATTATACTGAGGGCATTGCACAAATAATTACTAAAAGTCTGTTTCCAAAATTCCTCAAAGGCCAAACATCCATTGGGAGTCTGATTCATTACTGAACCATTATGAGCGTGAGTCTATGTTGCATATAGGCAATACAAAGGTGTCATGTGAAAACCAAAGGCAACTGACAGGTTTTTAACTTCTGCCTCCTTCTGTTCTTCAGGAACAAAAACATTCAGCTTTTCATTTCTTTTACTCACTAACTCAATGATGGCGCTCCTGCCATTTTTATTCTTGTGCTAATTTGATAAACAACACACTGGATGTGTGCTGGATGCCATCATAACACTGTTTGAATTTATGTGCTCTTGTGGGGTTGCACAAAACCAAGGATGAGGTGGCTGACAAGACAATCCAAAGCACTTAGCACTTATTCTACGGCACCATTCATCAACAGATGAATGAATTAAAGAATCACCATTAAAACATTCAAGAAATTTACATCTACGATTACGAGCTATAAATACAGAAGAAGAGAAAAGAAATAACAGTGCAACAATAACAAACACTTAACTGCTTTCCATTAGTGCACTTAACCTCCACTTCACGGAGAGCAATCCCACTTTACGTTTCCTGTGGCTAAATGTGTGTCTCTAATTCACAAATGAGGGGACGTTTTGAGTGGTCCTCTGTCTCCCCGATGAGCAAATGCTGCAATTAACTTTTCCTCCTCTTTTCTAGGGGGAGAAGGTGTTTTAAAGACATTAGCCTACAGTCAACAGCATCTTTTGGCTAGTGCTAAATTTAAGCTGCCTTTTTTCTGCCCTGTAGCACTTAATATTACAGTTGAAGATAATAGACCACTTATGTTGTATTATTCAGGGTTGATTTACTGGAAAAATTTTAAAGTAGATAGTCAATAGACCATATTCCTTTCTTTAACTTTTGCTAGTTCTTCCTCACAGTAGTAGGGCATTTCAAGTTTTGCCATGCACCGGTTTGCAGCTGTTTAACACACTTACATATTGTTAATGCAAGCAAATGTGCATGAATTGTGAAATGAATTTCTGGTGCAAAGAAGGTGTAAAGTTGAAGAAACTTCATATATCTTAGAAGACAAAAAAGTAATAATAAGCAGCATCATGTGTTTGCTGACATGACTAAATACAGTAATAAGCATGTGTCAAGATTAAACCGTATTTGGTCCTGTAATGATCTCACTACAGCCACATGTGAGTATTTGTGTAAGTAGACTTAGCTATGAGTACCCGTGTGTGTGTGTGTGTGTGTGTGTGCGTGTATGTGTCATTACAAAAGGGGCTGGCTGCATCCACGAGCAAAATGGCTGCATAATTGGCGATGCCCATGACACTGTGCTCTCTGTAGGTGTTTTTTCTGCATGTGGCCCAGACTCTAATTACTGGGGCTTCAGCGGGGAGGTAAGGCAGACGATGAGGAGAAGGCGCCTGATTCTGTCAACTGACGGGTTGCACTGTCTGAGGTAAAGCCTGGCAGCCGAGAATCCCTGGAGTGAGCTTGGGAGAGACCCCGGGACTGGTCATATCAACAAATCTTAATCAAAAGCCTGAAATTGTCAGCTGTCATACACTTTTTGTGATCTTTGATACCTTGCCCCTCCTCTGACCCAGATTGACAAATAATACCTTGCTGCATGCACACACGCTTACACTGTATGTGCACGCACACACATGCATGCGCCCATAGAAAAGCATATAAACAGAGCATGCTCACATATTCACAGAGACCCACTGTCTCTTTCTCAAGAACTCACAGTGCTCATGTACTCTTACATTAATACTTATGTACACACAAACACAGACAAGCAACAATCTCCAGTATGATGAAAAAAGTAATAATTTAACTTATGAATTTATTACACATTAATAGGACTTGTGGATTAATTTATAACTTAAAAAAAAACAGGCACAATGCTAGAAAAAATACTTTCTTTTCATTTATAACTGTGCCTTCATTAAGGTGGCACTGTAACACCACTGCTCTGTTCACTGCAGTGTGTTCTCACTCTTCGGTGCTACACAATTATACTGCTGAGTTTTGGATGAAAGCCAACACTTTTTGAAACCAAACCAATGCCAATACCAATGTATTTTAATGAATGAAATCAGAACTTTTAAGTTCCAACCTGACACTTGAGCTTAAAAATGAAACATTTTGGTTTATCGAGTCAGTGGCAAACAATCCCATTTTATTTTGTACCAAGTCCCCTTTCAGCCAATCTTAAACTTGTGCTTCAGTTCAGGAGAGGATGGAAAGGCTGTGGTGGCTTTGATCGACCGACTGTTACTAAGAAGCTTTGAGGGGGTTTAAAGGACCTAAAATGTATAAAATGGAGGGATCAAGAGCAAGCAGAAATTTGACGGTTCAGAGGCAGGTTAAAAAGTAAGAACATTCCCATACAATATATATCCAGTTAGTGCATATTAGGGGACGGCAGATGACAAAAGTAGAATCTAAGAGCCGATTAGCCACATAGTTAAACCTTCACATGAGAAGGGGGTAAATAAAGCACCATTCCTTGTACTTTCTTGTCCTTGGAGGGGGAAATTGAGGCCCATTTTTGAGTGCAGTCAAATAAAAAAAAACATACACACATCTTGCAGATTGCAAGTTCAACAGGAGGAAAAGGTCAACTGTTTTGTACGGGGAGTTTAATTATGTCCTACTATGTTACTAAAACTATCAGACGGTATACAATGCTGGGATGAGGATAGAGTAAATGTTTGTAAAGTTTTTATTTTTATTTTATTTTTTAATTGTAATATGTAACAATGATAAAATAAATAAAAAACCGAAACAAACATCATTTACAGCCTAATCTTTTTTAAGAGGAAAACTGTGGTTTCCCAGGGTGACTTTAATGTGAACATTTCAGTTGACACATGGCTGAAAAAAAGAAGTTGTCTCTCATATACTATAATTAGATCATGAATAAACTGCTAAATTAAAAAAATAAATGTTAGCAGACAGAGTGTTATTAATGGTTGAAGTAATACTATAATCTCTAAATTTCATCTTTTGCTAATAAGGCTGCATCAGCAGAGACCCTGCCCTCAGTAATATAACAGGCTTGGTCTGTTAATGATAACTGTTATTTATTTGACTGCTTCCCAGGTTTATTTGGGCCAGTGTTGCACCATGAACCTCTCTCACTTTGGTAATTAAGCTTGTTGATAGTGCAGGATGCTTACCTGCAATTATGTTATTTTAATGAACAGTGGCGGATGGTAAAAGGGCAAGGCGCAGTCAGCCAGAGGCAGCAAAGCATTGGTGTTTTAATAGACACTTAAATACTGTTAATTTAACTCCCAGTAATGGGGGGCTGCTTGGAAATATCTACAGTTCCAGGCATGTAAGGGGTTGAGGGGGCAGCTTAGGATAGGATGAGGATTTTTGAATGAGACACAGACTTCTGTCCGTGCCCAGAGGAGTTTCTCCACATCTTCCACTTGTTATCGGAGGCAGCCTTGGCATGTTTTCAGCTCTTAAGAAAGTTGATGGGAGTAGGCAAAGGTTTGGCAGGCTCTCACCTGCTCTAGCCTGCAAAATGTGTCAGTGTCAGGCTGAGTGCTGAATTTTTATAGAATAAGACCAATGCCTAAGGAGATGGAAAAAAAAACAACAGTTAAGAATGTATAACACAGAATTATTTACATTTTTGTAGTTGGTTGTTAAAATATGCGTAAATCCGAGTCTGACGTACATTAAGTTTTTCAAAGCTCCTCCTTCAAAGTGCCAAAGATCCCTTTTTTTCTCACCTCCTTGCATGTTTCACCTTTGCAAATTTATGAGCTCACACACTGCAGTACTACAGTATGCAGGTTATTATAACTCCTGTGCTGCAGCTCTGGAAAGTGGCCTGATAACAGTCATTAGGGAAAGCCGTGGGAGGACACTGAGTCTTATTAGAGGAACATGGAAATTCATTGGCTAAACAAGCACAATCATTAACAGGTGTGAAGCAATGCAAATACATAAATATACCCTAGTAGCCCACCGTCCGCACACCTGCATGAGCAAAACAGCTGCTTATTAACACAACAACCCTGCAATTACTTTAAACGAATCAGATATGATTGCAATGAAGGAAAGCTGAGTAAATTTCCTGCTCTAGTGGATGTGCTTCCGTTTCTAGATTTGTTTTAATGTCAATAATGATATATACTTCAGTTTTTTTAAGAAACTACCCCCCCCGCAAAAAAATGATGATAATCAAAGATCTATAACTCAGCTATAAAATCATTGCAAATTTATATATATATATATATATATATATATATATATATATACATACAGCATATAAAATAGTTTTTAAATCATTTTTAGTTGTAAGTTGTAATTTTTAGTTGTTGCTGTGTTTGTCCTTTTGTTCCTTTGTCCATTTTCCTTTTTTTTTTTTTTTTTTTTTTTTTTTAATGAAACTAGCACAACTACACAGCAGTAATGGAATCAGATTGCCCAGAAGAAACTTTCCTGTGTGACACATTTAATGGCTAACATGCCTCCAGAGAGAGCCCTTGAATGGGTAGCTTTTTGAAATGTGCCTGAGAGGCTCCCTACTGAGCGGTAAGCCAGGTCTTTGATGTGTCGTGCTGTAATGTGGTTGTTATCCATAATCGGCTTGAATTCAGGCAGGCCACTGCCGAAAGAGGTACAGTGGTAGTTTGTTCATGTGGTACATCAAAATGTGACTGTCTTCCCATAACAAAATATGCCACCTTTGTCCACTGTGACCACAATTAAACAGCTTCAACATTCCTTTTGACTAAACACTAAGTAAAATGCTTTTGGTTTTATATTTGGCATAACAAGAAAGCACAATGTGAGAAAGAAAACATTGGATACCATTTAAATCCTGTGGACCTGTGATGATACTCAAATGGAGTTTCTTAATGCTTATGCAAATTTCCTGCCCATTGCTGATACCATAAGTTTAAACATGAAATAATCCTGATGCTATCACATTAAGCCGTGATTTGAAAGTGGGTAGGCAAACAAGAGTTTTTGATACACATCGGCGTAGGGTTTGCAAGGAATATGGAGATTATATTTTGCATAGCATGAATAACAATCAACAGTTGAGGGAACAAAGAAGTGTTGTGAAATATGAACCCTATTATGCACTAAAATGAGACCCCTAGTAATGGGATTTTAATGTTGCACCACAAAGCAGAGCATACTCTGACAAACAACTAAGGAAGTGACTTTGTCTAGAAATCTCAACATGTAATAATCCAGGAGAATCATTATTGCTGTTGTTTTGCTGTCATACATCATGCAAATAATATGGGTCCTCTACAAAATCAAAAGCCAGAGCACACATTTGTGCTCATCCATACGGTTCAACAGACACTAATCTGCATTACCTGTATTATGAATACTATGATACAGACATTTTCATGAGGCTGTTACAGCATCTAAAACAGTCTGATAGGCTGGCTAGGGAGAAATAAATAAAGTTAAGCACCCAGATTGTGGTTGCTCAAGAGATCTACAACATTATTACCATCTAGCCTGTGCTTAGAGTTTTAATTTAGCAATGATAATTTGTTTATGCAGGTCTCTACTGTTTAGAACTCCTTGTTGCATCAACAGTTTTTAATATAGTGTAAATTACCCACTGTGCTTGTTTATGCCACCTAGACAGAACTGAAAATCAGTAAAAGCAAGACTGAAATTCCAGATGAAACCAGAGAGACAGATAGACATATAGAGACAGGTCTGGTTCGAGACAGGCAAGCAGATAGAGGGGAATGGATGACATAGTGGGCGTGGCTGGAGGGGGAAGAGTGTTTGTAAAGAAGAGTAATCAGGCTGCAGAAAAGACCAAAATATAATATTGAATGCAGCTGACTCTCTGACATTAGCCAGACTATAATAGTTAGGTTTGAGGGGCCATCCTCATTGAGGCTCGCAAGACTGAATGGAAGTGTTCTAGTTATGCATCATTACAGGGGGAAGAGCTGTCCACTTCCTGCTGAGAAGAGATGCCCTCTGCTTTCACACTAAGCGGAGTAGTTCACAAAATAACAGCATACCAAGCATCGGTCCCCCTCTCTTTGAGAGAGCGCTCATATGAAGAGCCTGTGGAAAAGGATACGCCTCCATTTAAACTTAAAAGCAGGCATCTAATTCACAGCTTACAAGAGAGAAGTCATAATAATGCACAGTTAAAAGACAGCGGACGAGGAAAGGATGTCATCGGGACATAAAAATGCACAATTACATTGGTAAAACATGCAATTTGATATTTTTCAACTGAGAAGTCGCATGCATGTCAGATTTTTTTTTATTTCAGTCATGAGGTGAGACACAAATTGTGTGGAAAAAACAAAAGAAAAACAAACACAATTTGGCTTTTGACTGTGTGAGCGGGCACAAGGTTGCCCCTACGCATCATCAATCTGTATTGTGAAGAGCTCCTGAGGTTTTTTTCATCACGGTCTTATCCACTTCAGAGGTTCAACAGATTAGCGATCCACTGGGGTGCAATGGCTTTTCAGTGCTGTGCTTAACGTCCAATTTGAAGTGTCTAAGAGCATTCTTGTCATTAGTGTTTACTCGAGACTGTTTTTCAGAGAGCCCAGACTGAGTGTGACATTAAAGACAAATAAAACTCCATCAGCCGTGTTGATCTTTTCCAAGGCTCTGGAGAAACAGGCCCAACATTTTATCTTGGCAGGCAGCAGCTTCAGAGGTTATAGATAGGCCAGCTTGCCAGCGCTATTATTTACCAATGGAGCAGAATGTCAGGCCTTCTATATACCTTTTTGCTTTTTTTCCCCTCTGCTTTGTTTGCTCCCTGTCTTTGTAAAAGGGGGCACTTTATGGTGGTGAGTGGTGAGAGAAAATATTTCTATCTCGCCATCAATGGATCAATGGAGATGTGTTTACCTGTCCTGGGGCACAATGTTCACTTCATAATAATGGATATTAAACAGCTTGTTGACTGAGAGCTTTTGTCCTGGTCACTTGTCGATCCTTTAGACATTGCAGACCGGTGTAGGGACACACACTACTGCTGTGAGGTTAGCACTGACAGCTTCAGCACCAAGAGTGTGTCAAACTGTAGGCTAAGCTGGTCACGGACACCCCTCTCTCCCCATGCTGGACAAAAAAAAGGACGTGTTGGGTCAATGAGATTCCTAGTAATTAAACTGAAAGGGGTCATTTTCAGTTCAGACTTTGAAGTCCTTGATGTTTAAGTGGTAGGTTGGAGGGAGTTCGCTGATCAGTCCAAGTGAGAGGACTTGCTCAAGTTTCTCAAAGGAGAGACTGGTTGGCATGGAATGCAGATTTAAAACAGTACATAATCTGCACTAGAAGAGGATGTTTCATCACTTTAAGGTGGAACTTTTGATTAATGATGCAAAAATGGTGATCAGAGCATTAAGATTTCACTAGCCACCAATTACACCTCACATAAACTCAACTTAACAAATGTTAACCTGTAGGGAAAGTATTAAAATATAGCTAGAATCATGATTGGTGTCAGATACCTGCTGAACACTCATGCAAGTCAGCTAAATCCACTCACCCCCTCCAGCTCTGAATGAACCATCCCCTTGTTTTGAATCATGACTCTCCATGCCTTCTCCATATTACAAACTATTCTTTACTGAGTAATAACTTTCTCTCATGTGGAGCCGATTTTAGTTGGTACCTCAATAAAACAGAGAGCTGTGGTCATTTTGTGGCTGTTGGAGTGCTTTGGGAACGCAGAATCTGGCTTTCTAGCTACAGCGAAGTGGTATGATGGGAGCAGCAGAATGAAAAGGCTGGGTTTGTTTTACATAAAGGCTGCAGCCATCAGGGCTCAGCAGGACAGGCGGAAAGTGTCTCTCTGGGCCTGATAAATCATGACCTGCATTCATTCATTCAGCACATTCAAACCCAGACGCACATTTCTCTCCCAGCCAGCTTTGCTGACTCCTCATTTCTGCTTCCGTTTAATATGTGACCTTATGCTACGATTTTAGTTTCTCTGCTAAGGTGAAGAAAAAGTACAGAACAGAGAGAGACTACTTTTAGACTAGCAATAGAAAGCAAGATATTTAAAGTTACGTGTTTGACAAATCCACAGAAACTACTGGTGTATATTTTTCCTTTCTTTCAGGTGAGTGCTTGCCACCCTTAAGGTTTAATGGAATTCATAGTCGTGAGTGACAGGTTTTGAATAGGCTTGAGAAAATGGGGAGGTAAAAGGGGCATTAGGCCGAGCTAAAGAGGTGGGGGTTGGCTAAAGACTGACACCATCTTCTGTCTGTGACACAAGCACACAAACACTCACAGACACACACACTGATTTTCAATGAAGGGTCAAGGTACAATAATTTGAATACATCTGCTGTCCGCATGTGCGTGCATGTGTATGTATCTAATGGCCAAAAAACACTTTTCACTCTGTTTCAGTGACTGGGAAGATCAACAGCACCACAGGCAAAACAACTGATTGGGTGTGGAAACTGAAAATAAGATGAACTATTATGGAAAAAAATGCATATATATGTTCACTTTAAAAGCACACTGTTGTTGGTTTATTGCCTACTCAGATGTGTTTACCGTATTTACAGCATTATCTAATTATTCAGTCCAACTTATGGCACAGTTGATTCCTACAAGAAAATCAGTCTGAAACTGCAGGGAAACAATACAAATCCAAGAATCACAGACATTTCTAGGTGATGTTGGCCTAAAAACATCAGGCATTTTACTGGAATGAGTGAGCGACCATGATTGGGTCCTAAATAAACATGTAACACTGTATGCAAGTGTTGAGGACTGGCAGACGCCATGATTTCCATCACAGCAAACAGACAGTACGCTGTGATAACCGAAGGCCTCCATTGTTATTAATTTGTTATTCCTTCTGTGTTTGGTCCCAGGCAGGATTATCATGTTTAACACACAGCCCAAATTCCACTGTAAACATTTACAATTAATCTTCGTGCTGGAACCCCCACACCCCTCCCCAACCTCTGCTCAAATTACTATTTAACATAAAGCTGATCAAATTAAGTTGTTTGCAGTGTCCAAATTCTGTTGTCACGTTGTCTGGTAAGGCTACAGCATTAAGTCGAACATAGACTGGCATTTTTTTTTTGGGGGGGGGGGGGGGTAATGATAATCAACCCTTTTTTTTCCTCTCTTATTTTGTCAGGCATCCGCGGTTGGAGTTCTGAACCAGAATATGTGCACAACAGAAAACAGCCAATGTGATTTATATTAAAGTAATCCTTTAATTAATGTCTATACCATATTAAATAATTCAGTACAGCCAGTTAATGGAAAGCCAAGAAGAGATATCATGCTTTGCATAAAACCGTTAAAGCCACTGCTCCTCACCATGACTGCCTAAGTCATTTTGATCACAATGACATATTCTCATCCAAGGTAATCCCCAATCTATTTTAGGAGCCAGGACAGAGAATGATCAGTGTGTAGTGTCTAGTCCATGTGTCGTTGGATTGGGTAGTCCCACATAAAGACAACTGTCAAACAGAGCATTCAGCATAACAAATATTCACTATTTTTAGGTTGTAGGAGTTTGTTTAAGCAGTTTTAGTTGTTTTAGTATAAGTATGTTGAATGATTATGTTGAAAAATGTTTTTTCCTCCCAATTTTTCCTCCTGCATCTTTCTCGCGGAACTAGTCAGAAATAATAAAGTATAGATGCAATAATTTTGTCGCATATTTCATCAAATAAATGTGACAGACTACTGAGATAAAAAATGGTAACTTCTGTGATAAATGTATAAATAGTGTAACAGAAACATAAAGAAAATCTATATTCAAAGTGTTCTTGCCTGATTTTTAAACAGTACCATCTGAAAAGCTGTCAGTTTTCTGCATCTCCCCTGTGATGGCCTGAGGGACATTAAGAACACATGAAGACATCAAGAATCCAACCGACTACTGCCTGAAGAAGTAAATTTACCGAGTAGTCATTTTTCTGAGGATGACTGACAAAAAGCAAAGAATATATGGGCGGAGCTTCTTAAAAACCAGCTGACCTCCATCTGCATAATGAACCCTGTCATGTCACAATGAAAGTTTTGACAATGTTCAAAGAGAACATGATGGAAAGCAGTAAACCATGAATGCTGTTTGAAGATGCGTAATGCTCTCTGGGAAAAGACTGTCTTAGTGGCGGACCTTTCTTTGCTAACATCACTCAGAAGAACTCAAATTGGTCTCAATGTTTTGGTATAATTTTTATGAAGGTATATGCATGTGCTGAACAATGAGCCACAATTATCGTGTTCTTTTTTCCAATTCTATACTATTTTTTACATATGCTTACTTACACATATTTGGACATTAAGTGTATTCACTATACAGTAGAATTCAGATTCTCCAAGTGGAAGCATTCTTATTTGCTACATGAACATTGAAAGGCAAACAAACAACAAATGGCTGTTAGTGGACATTGTGAGAGTACTGGCTTGTTGACAGTAACTCCTCTGAGGCCCAAAGCTGAGGTCGATTGTTACCCCAACAAAACAGTGTGGCTATTGGGAGAGAGACTTTGGATTCAAATGAATTACAAAAGAAAACAGTGTCGTTTAATCTTTAGAGCACAGAAAACTGTCAGCATTGGCCTCCTTCCAGAGAAAATATACAGTATGTGGTGGTATTCTTCTTAGAAATTTCTTTGGGAAATGAATTTGACCTGTCAGCAGGTGATGAAAGCACTTACTTTTTAACTCATATAAGAGTTCAACTTTGAGTCCAAAACTGAAGACATGAGTCTGTGATGGAAGCACCCACACACCGATGTGGTGGTCTTTCCTCCTGCAATTGGCAGCTATCAAATACAACCCTGAACCTCCACTGCTGAGCTGTCCTTACGTTGCATAAAGAGGTGCTGAGTGGATTATATTAGTAAAAGATTCATGAAGTCCAGTAGCTAACACTGACACAAAGAGGATCAGGTGACAGCCATGGTGGACAAATTGAGGTGCTGCCTTCGCGCTGTTGTTAACTGCAAGAATGCTGCATGCTAGTCATGTTTCCAACTGAGTGTTAAGTTCTTTTACTTTCTAGTGAAGCTGCAGTGACTGTATAAGAGGATGATCTATTAGCAAGTGTTTTCAGTTGAACTGCATGAAAATAAAAATTCACATATTTTTTTATCTCTTAATAAGGTCTTTTAAATCCAAATACATCACAACTTACTGAGGGAGTGTTTAATTTGTTGCAATGTGTTGTTTGTGCCACTAGATGTCAAAACATATTCAGCATTAGACCTTTTATGTTGGTGTAAATATCTGCATGTGTGTAAATAAACTCATGGAGGATGTCTGTCCATCTGAGCTGATGTGACAGCCTGACAGGCCCACACAATCGGAGGTCAGGTAGTTTCAATGCTATGGCCAATGAACTTATGTTCCTTCTTTTCTTGGTGAGCAGAGTGCGGTGGAAATGTCGGTGTTGTCGAAAATTATGATTTCTTTACCCTATCTGATCACACTCATCTGATATCTTCACTTTCATCAGCATCAGTGTTCACCTGAAATTTGCACGAACAAAGTAAAACACGAACAGCTCCACGGTAGTTTACGAGGGTTCCACATTTCTTCTGCGTCGCTACATTTTTGTGAACTTGCATGTTGTTTACGACATAACTATGGCAGCTATGTGCGAAGGGCTCCAAGAGAGCTCTATAACACACCACTATAAATTCCCGTTTTATGAAGCCTGTATTTCTGGTTGAAAAGATGACACATTTTTAGGTGTGAAAAAGTGGAGCAATTTCTTTCCATAGTTTCAAAACTGCATGCTTACCCAAGGGATTTTAAATATACTGATTTGCTGATCTGGCTCGTGCAATTTTTTTGTAGCTTAAAGGTAAAGAATCTCAATCCTCAATGGATGAGTAAGAGCAGGGAAGGCCAAGAAGACAATTGATACAAGCCAGGGGACAGGGATCTCATATTTAGCTCGTGATTGCACTCAGGGTAGACAATAAGTAAGATTCATTAGGTCATTTTTTACTCGCGTCTGCCAAGAACTGGAATGAAATGTTAAATGTTTCATGGGCTAAGAAAAGGGCAGAATTTGTCTTTGTGTTTGCCATCAGAGAGAGATAGAGAAGAGGAAAAGTGAAGAGAGGGTCTGTAATGGAAAGATATGAAACAATGAAAATAAGGAACAACAGAATGTGAGGGGAATGCTGTAAAAGCAAAAGCTAGTCTGCAGAAGAAGGAAATACAGTGGAGAGTAGTGAGAGAATATGTGGGGAAGAGAGTGAGGGGGAGCAAGAAAAGGAGGGAGTATTGCTGGGTGTTTTGGGCTGTCTGATGGATGAGGGTGTAGTGGGGTTGGTGGGGGCGGTGTCTCCTGAATGATGATGGCCTAATATCATCATCCCCCTGTCAGGCCTAATAGGCTTTCCTTGGTAGAAATCACTCACACAGAGCCACCATAATGCCCAGGCCCCTGACAGCATCATCCATCCACTCAAGCCAAGCGAATGTCTCCAAACTAATAAGGAAATATATGGTTCAAGGAGATCTGAAAAATTAAACAGGTAGCTTATGAACAATTTGTTTCACAGGGATGTTTATTATATTTATTGAATGTTGTAGCGGTTTGAGGTGTCCCTTTCGCTGGGACTTTTTGTTTGAGATTTTGGTTTGATATGCTGACATTGCAGGTTTAAAAAAAAAAACACCAAGTAAATGGAGGCTCCTGTAAATCCTCTGCCAGCTCTACTGGCCTTGTCCTGCAGTGTTACCTATCCCCGCTTTTATTATCTCTAAGCTAGTGAAAACAGGTCCTTCATCTTGGTAAAACTACATTCTCCATCGGTGTTGAACTGAGTATATCCACAAGCACATAAGGTCATTATCACTTGGAATAAAAATACATTTTTGAATCTTTATTCCCTGTTCTAACATTCAATTGTTCACATCTTCTGAAATATTCTAATTTTAGCGGCAGAGCTTTGGAGGAGTCACCCATTCCTGTTTTCCTCACTGCAAGTCTTCCAGCGGTACACCTGTCATTGCTTTCCCTCAATGCAATGGCTGATCACAGCCCACTTTAAACACAGTTACTCTCCTCTTATCTCTTCCCATACCCTACCGATCTCGCCATCTCCAATCGCTGCTTTAATCATGTGACACCTTCTCAACAATCTCCCTCCTCCTCCCATCCACAAGAGAAATCTGCCGCCATCAATAACAGCAAGAACTTTTTCATGGTGTGCTCTTAAAAGCTCCCATCCCATCAAAATGGTCAGATTTCATTACTGAATTTGCACTGTAAGAAAAGATTTTCTTGCACATTAGGCAATCATTGTGTAGGCCCCTCTTCTGAAGCTATACATACATTTCTAAGACGGCAAGAGCACATTTACACCACCAGTTCTTCTCTGTCTTTCTTATGCATATAAACTAATTGCTTGGATACTTTTCACATTTTGTGACAGTTATATTCAAAGTTAAAGATACAGGGATGGAGGGATCCTTATACAAATATAGAAATATGCCCATACTCATACAGGACACAACAAATAACTTAATTAATGGCTGTGAATCTTAGTTTTGTTGTAAAACTGATGTTCCTGCAGACACATGGCCACTCTGTAGGTTCATTGTTAAAAAGTTCCCTGTTCTTTGATTAACATCTCAGATGAACCTCTGTGTATTCAGCTGCAGCTCAATTGTATTCAGCTTTAATCCTGACGTACGTTCATCTGGAGCAATGTTGTCATAGTGCTTGTGGCACAGAGTCCACCCATAGTAAAGTCTATGCCCTTATCCACTTGTAGGTTGAACCTGCCACACGGAGAGTGTGTGTTAATAAGAGAGGGCTTGGTGAGGTGCGTTGTGAGGCCATTGTGGTCTCCACGCTCGCTGATTTTCTTTGTGCCGTAAAAGCCTGGCGATACAGTAACAGCCAGAGGCAGAAAGGAGCTGTCTGTCGTCGAGACGGCTGGTAACACTTGTTTCACCCACCCTTCCAGGGGGCCGTGGAGAATAGAGGAGAGGCAGCTGGTAGACTTAACAGGAAATGCAGTGGTAACAGTGTCAACAGCTGCCCCCATGGCCATGCAAGCCAAACGGCTGGCAACAACAGGCTGTATGAAAAGCTACATGTTTGGATAGCTGCCGGGATTTGGTTCATACTGCATCTCTGTGTAATGCTGCAATACCAAATAAGCGCCTTTGTGTGTTTTCTCATTAGAGCTTTATACTCTAAGCTTAGTCATTTCACAGGTGATGACAACATGGACGCCTGTGAATATTGAGTAAACAAGACAAAAACAACAGCTGAAGAGGAATAGCCCACAGATGAAGAGAGGTGGAGTGCTTTAACTGCTGCTTTTATGGACATAATTATCACTTCAGTCAATTTTTATTAGATTTTTGATCGAGTAAAAAGACCCGTTGTAAGAAGTCGAAATTCTAAGAGATAAATTTTGGAGGTTTTCTGATACATTTTTGCATAAAACTGCTGCAGTTTGTGTAAATTGAAGATAAGGGCACGTTCCAGTGTTCCAGTGACCTCAAACTGAGGTCAAGATGACCCCTAAGGAGTCAATAAATCACAGTGTCACCTTTGCTGCCTGAACCCTTCTTTCTATCAGTAACTTTGAGTGTCCTTAGCATTCTTTTACTTCCTCTGCTCCTTGCCTGACCCCCCATTCAAACAAACCGCCTGTCAGCACTGCAGCGACAGGTACGACAGCTCCAGCTCAATGTGAGGAGTGATTTCCCCCGAAAAGTAACACTCTCCCTGTCCTCGACTCTCTGTCTCCAGCCACTGTCTCCACCTCCTTTTTCTCATAAGAACAACTTGAGCTGCACGCTTGCTGTCTGCTCTTTTCTCTACATCTCAACGTGGTTTGTAATTATCTCATAAGCTATTTGAAGATGGAATTTGTTTTTAGTCTGTATCCAAATTCCATATGAGAGTTATCAAATAAGGAACACCGAGGACAGCAATGTAAATTTCAGCCCACAATATCAGAGTCTTTATTTAAGTCTTACTTACATCCAATTTGCTGGGAGCTTAAATTCACCCTCACAGGATCATTGTTGGACATACACTTTTGAATCTTGTGGTATTATCTACCATTTGCTAACTTTAATACCTTGCCGGGATTGCTCTGTATTAGAGCTTAGTCTGTGTCGGACTTGAAGATTTGGAGCTCCTTTTATGTACAATTCATTACTTTAATATGAGAGACTCATTGGGGTCATCTTGGAATGAATGTAGCCATTAGTTTACATTCTTCGTCATCATTAGATGAATAAATATCAACGAGATTACCTCATAAGCCTCGGGAAGATCCACCCCGCGACCCCACGGCTACCAAGCCTTCAGACATGGAAGTAGTATTAAAGGGCTATTTCAGTTTCCATGTAAAACCCCAGCTGTGAAATAGTCTCTATTTTTGCGCTTGGGTGAATTATCCAAAATCTCTTTCATGTTGCAAGAGAGACCAAGGCATTTTCTCGTATGGAGCAAAACATGGCTGTGATAATAGGAAAAAGGAAGGCCAACAGACAGTGGAATCTGCTTTCAGTGACCTTAAATACCTTATCTGCACCTTTGAAGCCAGAGTGAGGTGATTGGCAGGTCAATTTGTGATAGTATCGGTCCATGTACTTGGCACTCCTTAATGCTCTTTGCTTCAGATAAGTCAGCTTAATATGAAAACTGTCATAATTTATCCGCCTTTTCAGAAATGTACATTTTTTTGTGGAATCGTCAATCCGGTCACCTGTCAGAAAAGACGTGTTAGGATCCCCATCCCGCTATCCACCCTTCTGTGATTTCACTTTATGGAGATTATCCCACACTATGCAGCAGTTAGGATTATAACCCTCTGGTATGTTAAATCAAAGTTAGTTTTTCCCTCCCTGAACACTGCATGTTAACAGAGATAGCGAGGGCGAGCGAGACACCCTGACCCGGCATTTTGATGTTTTCACTGTGTCCGCTCTTTGTCCAGTCTGCTGTCAAACCCATCATGGTCCCATCCCCTCTCAGTTGGTAGTTTCCTGTGTAAATTAACAGACACAGTGGTGAACTAGATTCCAATTTTGAAGGAAAGCAGAGTGTGCAAATTAGCCATGTTTTTTAATTAAGCCCAGTGCTCATTGTGGAAGCACAGGGGCCACTGTTGTGGATGGGGCAGGTGCAAATTTATTCTCTGGAGAAACGCTGCAATGTATGTCCTCCAGCCGAGTCCCATCCTCAGCCTAATCAGTCCACAGCTTGAGAAATGTCCACATTTTGTCACTCTCTTGCTGGGAGACACTGCTGAGAGCGGTCAGAAATTATTCATTATTTGAGGGCTTCATTTGTTACATCTCCATTAAAGGTTGCTACCATGCAGATCGACTCAACATTTGAATTCTGATAATTATAGTTGTTGGACAAATGTGTCTCAACGTTTTTGAGTTTCCTTATCTCTGCAGAGACTCTTTCGGTGTGGCAGCAAGAGTCTTGTCACCTTTTGTCAGGTCTCTCTTAGGGATGCTGCTGCAGGATGTTGTCAGGGTCTCCCAGTGGAGCATTGCATGCTGGGAATGCTGTCACTTTTTTCTGTGTTATTTCATGGCATTATGTTTAACTTGATGAAATTAAGATACTAGCTGTCCACCCCCCCCCCCCCCCCAAGAAAAATAAAAAATAAAAAAGGGTAACCCTTTGGTTTTGGACTTTGAATTAAATAAAATTATGTTTAGAAGTAATGTTTTAAAAGATAAGTAGTTACTTATTTTTTTAAATGTTTCAAGCATCACAAATATTGAATGATTAATGATTAATCAAAAGTAAAAATGAAACATCTCTTCTAAAATATCAAGTTTTTTTTAAATCATATTGATATCAAATGAACTATTTGAATTCTATATCTGATTACGGTGGCTGGTGTTTGGGTTTCACACATTTCTCTGTGGGCTTGAATAAGATGAAGAGTAGCCACAGATAATGAGCTGTCTTTAATCATGGTAGATGGAACTTTGAGATGCTTCATATGACATTTGCAGGATGGAGAGAAAGAGGGGGTGTCTAATTACTGGACTACAAAAAAAGAAAAAAACAAACAACAAAACAAAAAAAAAACGCACAGCTTCCTGACCACTGGAGCTGATGCAAAGTCCTAACAATGCTTGACAGGAAGTGACAACAAAGAGTTTCTCAGGTTCGGATGCTGCAAATTAAATACAACAAAACTAGAAATGTCATAATTAGAGGATGTAGATTAATGAATATTTGTCTGTTCGTAATTCAAGCAAAAAGTTTTTGTTTGATTTTCCTTCTTTCTTTCTTTCTTTTGGAAAAATGGTAATGGAGTCTGATACGATAGTCTATACTGCTTATTGTTGACAGCACTGTACATTCACTTTAGAAAAGTTTTCAAAATGCTACTCTTGACAGCTTTGTATGAGCATTTCCAATACTTATCAGTGATACAACGTTCACTCTGACAGAATAAAGATGAAACAGTGAACATCAAAATGAAAATCCATCAAAAAAAATGTGTTAACGTTGACTTTAACTCAAGCCCGGCTCTGACTAAAACTGACAGGATGGGAATCTTGTCAAACAAGTAGTAAAAAAAAAAAAAAAAAAAAAACAGGGAATATATTTTTGAATTGGAGACAAAAAACAAAGCACTTACTCCTTCAGTGTCTGAAACAATAATTTCAGATGACATTTTAAAAAAAAAAAAAAAAACCTCACATGAAACCTGAGGTTTTTTTAAACTTGGTCACGGAATGCCAAATTTTCATCAGTCCACGATGATGTTTCTACACATTTGTGTAGAAAAATTATCTTGATGGTGAGCTCATCTTTCTTCATTCCACTGTGTACAATGCATTCCTTTAAGCTTAAACAGCTGCCTTAGATAAATCTTGCAGTCCCTCCACTATCATCCTTGTCTGTATCCATAAGCAGCAAAAATAAGGAAAGAAAAAGATTTGTCCCATAACCCTTTGTGATCATTTGCATCTAAAACGATATTCGACATTTGTTATTCCATCAATCAATACCATCTCTCCTATTCTCTGCGTACATAATCTCAGAGCCTGCATGCAAAACGCTTAACAATAACATGTATGTTATACAAGACGCCATATATCATCCCTGGACGCATTTACATCCTGTTAACAATTTCTCAGGGCAGATTAGAGGGCGCTGAGACAGCAGCCCAGATCCCATGAGAGGAGGGCTTTGGGAGCTGATAAGGCCAGCCATAGGAAGGCAGGATTAATACATATGACCAGGACACATGGAGGCTCTGATTATTCCAGCAGAAAAACGGCCCTATCCCATCGGCCCCTTTGTGATTAAATACAGCCCGAGTGCGGACAGGGAGGCAAAGGGATGGGGAGATAACCGATTTTATTTATGCAAGCCGGTTAGCCTGGCAGATCACGTCTGAGGATTGTTCACGCTACAGGGGTGAGGAATCTCACCAGGGGAGCTCACCCCCAATCACACACAGGACTGCTTTAGCTGTCATTTCTACACCTTACTTTCTTCCCTCTGTTGGATGGAGATCAATCATTCAAAAAATACTTTTTGTCAAGGATTTAGGATCATAATATATAATGAAGCAGAGCTCCATTTTATTTGTAATTTTTATACTATGACACATTATTTTTGCTTGAGCAAAGTTTCAGTTCAGTTGCATCCTTTGTGTTTTGGACCATAAGGAAACCATAAAAACTTTGTATTGTCGCCACTGATTAACCTACTTGCTTTGTAATTTTCCACACTTGGCTGTTTTATTGTCATTACATGATTAATAATACCCTTCAAAAATTATTTGAGCTTCTGTTTTGTTTTACTGACCAAGATCTTTAAAAACAAATGTTAACATTATTGTCTTAAGTCGAAGAAAAGTTTTAAATTATTATATGAAGGTGAGTCTTGAAACAATTTCCAGGTATTTGATTTTAGAATTTCTTTAAAAAAATCAATTTTTGAAGTGACAGATTAAAGTTCATGTGATTGCTTAATCCACTCGCTGTTGCAGCTGTATCATTTAGTTACAAGAATCCTCATACGTTGCCAAAAACTTCCTTAGGGACGCCTCAGAAAATAAAGATGTCAATTTTTTTTTGATAGAAACGTGATGCAACACCCACGCTGCAAAGCCAGAAGCAGTCCAGGGTGAATGCATAAATTACTGTCCAAATTTATCCAAATTCCCTTCACAGAAAAGACATAATTTTCCCACAAGTTCAACTTCTCCAGCTGCATCCTCGAAGAAGGCTTCAGAAAGTCTTACCATTGTTTGAGGTCATATTAGTTTCTGTACACAAGACTTTTGTGTGCTGGGATTACCTAATTAACTTCTTTAAAAACCTGTGCTCATTACAGATTGAATTCCTTTTGCTAGTTAGATGGTGCTTAATTAATTAATTGTGTTAATGACCCATTAATGGTGGTGCACGAGGAGTTCTAATGAGGCCCCTTAATTAAATATTATCTCACTGTTTAATCAATGCATTTAATTATTCACAAGATATTTTCTGCAGAATCAATTTGGTCCTGGGTCGCTGGAGCAAAATGCTGATTGTGTGCTCCCTCGCTGATTCATCGCTGAATTGGTCATTCAGCTCAAAAATCCTCTTTTAATCATGGGGAGTATAAGCCATTTGGCTCAGATCCACATGTTTTCATGTGAGAGAGTAATTCTGATCATTTTGATATCAATTTCAATTGACCCTAGGTCACAGTTTACATCTGTTTGAGAGACATGTTTTAATTAGGGATATGAGATGTTGCAATTATATCACCATGGTCACAGTGTGGCCCTGGCCATTAACAGAGATAAGTGGTAGAATTTCATGTTTTGATATATTATTGAGCAATCTACCTGTTATTCTGTCATTATTCAGTATGCAATGTTTGACCACTGACAGGCTGCCTTTTTGCATTTTCTCTGACCTCTACAGCATAGCTCCCCCATCTAAACCTTTGTCCTGGTTTGTAGTTAAATCAGGAACAAATGTCTGTGGTCTGCCAGCATTTTCACAACCTTACACCGCTTTTAGGCGGAAACACATCTGTGAAAGAGCAAGTTTTTTTCTAAACACTATCACCAAGTTTCTCTTCATCTCGAGTCCCTGAACCTCTGCTCTTCCTCCCCCCCCCCCCACTTCTATAGAGCAAACTGGAAGACTTCAGTCATCATCCTCATTTTAACTCAAATTTGGTGGGATCAAAGGTGGCCAGCTGGGCGGGGGTGGGGAGCAGATGGTTGCACGCTCAGGGGGACCATGCAAAGGCCCTTCAGGTTTTAACACCTCCTCTCCCCTGGGTGCCCGGGTGGGGGGGATCCGGCTTGGGGAACCTACCTGAGCTCAGTGGCATGACCAGCAGGCTTCCACTGCACCACCCCCTACTTTGCTCACATATGGCGCCAGCCATGGGGTCCTTGAGCTGGGGTTCTGACCTGAGGAAAATAAACTGTGGAAGGGCAGGGGAAGGTAAGCCTCACTCATTAGGATGAGTGCATGAGAATGAATCCATTCATTAACAAAACCAAAGAGGACTTTTTGGAGATAAGACTTTGTGGTTTCCTAAAAGTGACATGCTTTTATTTTTATAAAACAAATAATAATAAAATTTTATTAACACATAAAAAATAGTTGACAGAATTTTCATGGAGTTCAGATGTTGTACTACCTGTATCACTTTATATCTTGGTACGCACTGTTTTGGGGGTCTGGCAGTGGCTGGTTACAGAGACTGCAGGTGCTGCTGTAGATTAATCCCTTGCCAAATCAGCTCCGCCTCAGCAATCTCAAAGTTCCAGGAAAAGAGCCTGCTGGGAACGTGGAGTGGTACTTGTGGTCTGGGATTATGACTTGTTGACCTTGAGAACACAAATGTAGCCTCTTGAATTGAATTTGCAGAGGGAATAAGTTCTGTGCGGGGAGCGGGGTGGTTTCATCCACCGACCAATGTTTTTTTGGGGATAGCTATTTTTCCATAAATCCATCTTAAGTAGTCACATTCTCCTTGTGGCTAATAGGATCATGATGGGAATAATCTTTACAAATCTGACAGAAAAAAAAGAATGTCCTGGCCTTCAACTTCTTCCTCTCGGTAAATGAACAATTTCAAGAGTCTTTCCTGTGGGACGAGGTGGGGGGGGGACCCATACTGGCAATGAGACAAAAAAGTAAAAGGAAAAACAGCCTAATTTTCTCAGGAGATGGTTTGGCCATTATTACTGAAGCCTACATTTATATTTCATGTCAGCATGTTAGTACTGACATTAAATGTACTGTAAGTGATAAGTACCAGTTATGTTTAAAAGTCAGTTAAATGCATCATTGGCATACAAATAGTAAACACATAATCTAACTCTGTTTTTTATTGTTTCCTTTGCTTTGTTCTTAATATTTCTGAAAACGATAAGTTTGGTTTAACTTTTAAGTTTATAGTAAATTATTCTACAAAAATATGTGAGTAACACTGGAAATCTTTCCTTGTAAAGATACAACTTTCCTTCTTATACTGACTGAAACTGAAATGGCAGCTGATCAGACATTTTTGTTTCCCATTCCCATTTTGTCAGTCCACCCGGCTCTACACAGCACCACAACATCCTTGGAAATACACAGTACGACCAAGCAAACTTCTTATTGACATATCACGCTCTGATAACACTCAGATATGTTTCTGCTCTGTGTTTACTCACCTGGTCTAATGTGAGAGCACATACTACAGAAACAGTACAGGGGGAGAAATCTAAAGGTTGTTGCTGACCGTTGAGAATTTTTCCACTCATTGTTTGGATTTATCTCAGTAATTGTAAATTGGTAAATTAGAGCTATGACTAACAGCTATTTTCACCATGGATTGATCTGAAGATGATTTTAATTAATGATTGGCCCTCAATTTAAAGATTTCCTAAACTGTGGGAAATCAAGTTATTTTCTGTAACATTTTCTGTCATGTGCTAGACTATTACCCAACATAACAGACCTATTAATAAGCTAATGGCAAGCGTAAAAACATCACTTACTTGGTTTTTGTTTCTTTAAATTTTACAAAGTCTAATTTTCTATGCTTGAGTCTAAAGAAAATGAAGGTATTGGTTATGTTGTAACTGAGATCTACATCTTAACAAAAAGCTACTGGGCCCATTGCATCCTGGGACAAAGGTGCCATCCAGGACCTATTTATCTTACAGTATCACAGTGAGAGCAAGGATCTGATTTAACTGGCATATGTGTGTGTATGTTTTCTATGCCTTTTGTTTGTGTGCCTGTGCAGGTCTGTGGCTGACCCATTGTGGCCAGACACCTGCCCACAGGCTCCTTGTCTGACTGATGAATCAGTGTCTTCAAGGTGTCTTTGAAGAAGTCTATTGTATGCCTTTGTTCTGCAGTCTTAGGCGTCCTGTCCTGTGTCTCCCTCTGCACTCTAAAGAGAAAATAAATCCACTGCTGACACTGGCACAATGGATTGCCAGGGCAACTGTCCCATCAACCATTTCTTCCAGTTTAGAAGAGAAAGAGAAAAGGATAACTGATGTTGGATGAAACATGAGCATCTCTTCTCCGTCTACGCATCTTTGCTTTACCACGATGAGTAAATAAAAACTTAATATAAAAAAGTAACAATCACCTAAAACTCCTGCCTTAAAAAAAGAGAAAATAAACTTTTTTTTTATTTATTTATTTTTGATTCAGCTTCCTCTTTATTCACTTGATTTGATTCTTTTACTTATTTGTGATGTCACACCTGCTATCATTCTTGTGCTGCATGGTCTGTCAGGGCAGATTAGATGCAGAGGCTTGTGTCTTGACAGCCATCGTACAGTATCAATATTGTGACGGCTGAGGAGCCACCCGTCCTCACATCTCCGCAGAGTGCAAAGACAATTGAAAAGAAGAAGCGTCACAAACCTGACACCCGAGTCACTTCAAGGAATCCCTTTCAAGAAGAAATAAAACCTCACCTGACAAAGCAAAGCTAGCCCAGGACAAGAGTAAATAGCATCAAACAGCAAGGGTATTTCCACTTTTAACAAAAAGGAAGCACACTGGCTGGAATCAATTAAAGTCCAGGAAGTGAAATTGATTATTTCTTAAAAGTTATGCTTTGCACAAAGATTATTATTATTTTTTTTAATCAAGATCTGTGTATTCTATCATGAACAAAAAAAGAGACAAAAATAATTCTGGTTGAGTTTGATAAAAAAAAAAAAAGAAAAAGAAAAACATGCAAAAAGCCCAAAATCACAATGGATGGTTGAGGTGGTTTCTGTGACAAACAGACACATTATTGAAACACACAGCATTTCATATAAGCTAACGCATGTTGGTGCATTTTTCTCATGTTCTCAAATCAGGCTTTCTGCTTTTTTTTTTATACAGTATCTGCCAGTGAGATTTTGCAAAGTTTGACAAAATGTAATAATTTCCTCTAATGTAGTACTACCCATTAACCCCAATTACTCTACAAGGAGGCTATCAAAATGACTTTTTTTTTTTCCAAGTGTTCTAATAATTCCAGCTGGTCTCCTCATCAGCCACTTTAATCTGGGTGAGTTGGACTGGGATGTAAGCCAAATGAAAAAATGTAACATGAGGTTAATCACACTCAGTACAGTCTCCATGCATGTAATTTGTCCATTTTCTGCCTTTTTCTTACTTTGCATATGCTCCTACTTTGCTAAATGTGTCATTAAAAGTTGGATATTTTCTATGCAGCAGATTAGTTAAGTTTGTGACCCGGTGACCTCTGGGAATTACATTTTCTTTTGCCAAAAACATGGAAAGAAAAAGAACTGTCATGCATCTTTTACTATTGATGGGGTTTTAACCAAATTTTACGAGAGACATGCAAGTGAAGACTGCAGATTTCATAAGGCAGGTAGTATAGCACCTAAGGTCTCTGCAGAAAGTAACATAAGTCCTGATCTATCTATCTAAATATCTAAATATCTATCTATCTATATATATATATATATATATATATATATATATATATATATATATATATATATATATACTGTATATATACCCCAAACAAAACAAAATACAAAGCAGAAAACGGGAAAAAATTGTCAAAAAAAGAAAAATCCCAGGGTGATTACACGATCAGCATGCCATGGTACAATTACTATCACTTTGAATTTGAAATGGCCATTTAAAGGGCAGTAGAGCATCCTGGAAAATTAAACTGGAGCCTAATTAGCACACTCCAACCTGACAACGGAGCAGCTTTCAGCCTGGCTGAGCAAAGCAGTCAAGCAAGAGGAAGTGACTGACTGAAGGACCACGGAGGCCCTGCCGCTCTTACTCTGAACTATCACACACCCAACTGTGAGGCACACTCATGTACACACACAAACACGCACTGCATAAGCATACACTAATTTCAGAACAATGCCTTGTGAATCATTTTCCAGAGTAAGTTATTTTTATTATCCAGTAGATTGAGGACAAGATGTTTCTTATTTACACCCTATTCTCTGCAGTATAGAAGTTTGTAATATATATTATTATCATATTGTATTAGATTACTTCATAAAGATAAGTTAAACTTAAATCAAAGGGAAATTACTTTTAATCCAAAAGGGACCAGCAGACCACATTAAAACACATTTAAAGGAATATTTTGTTCTGTGAACTTAATGAAACTGGAAATTAGTTTACTGCCTTGTTGTTCTGGTATTAGGATGTTAAAGATTCCCTGGTCCAATTTCTTGATGACCATCACAAATTTATATTTTAGAGTCCCTCAGGTGAAAGGATTTTGTGGTAGTGAACTTGCTGCAAAATAAAAGCTACATTGACACTGAAATACAAAAAGTCCCAAAAAATCATCCAAGAGTAGAGCATTGGTCACATTTTCATTTAATTTTACAAATAACTTTAAATTAAGAACAAGTTAATGAGTGATGTGTTGTCTGACCAATACAACTTTTCTTGGTGTCATATATTTGAGGACTGGACTCTTGTGGCGTTTTTTGTCCTGGCCAAAACATTAAAGACACACAACGTAACTTTAGAACTTGAAAATATGCGTTCCTGACTCATTTTGATGGCATACCAATATTCATTTTGCGTATTTTGGATCCGTCACTGCCCAGAGGCATCCCGGGGCTCAGACACTATTAGGGCTGTGCAATACACTCATTTGATATCGCAATATGATATTTACATGAGAGATATATGATATTTGCATATATATATGTCATATATATAAACATATCGTTATATCTTGGTATTGTGCAAATTTTTTTGCTTTATTTTTTTGTAATGACCCAGCTGCACCTCGACTGACTACAAAGTGGTCACCTGATTATTTAATGATGGTGGGAAAAACTAACGATACACTGAAATACTGCATTATTTTCATATGCCGATACCATATCTTTTACAAGGAAATCATCAAAAACCAGCCGACTATCTTTAATTACTTCATTTAACAAACATTCCTAACCAGTGTTTTGTCAGTTCCATCACTGCAGTGGAGCGATACCTTTATGCTAAACATGTTTCAATACAAAAAAAACAGGTGTTTCATATGAAATTAAACTTTCAGACAAATTAGGGTAAAAATACCAGTATATCATATATCATCATCTTAAATAAATATATTGTGATATGATACTTGGTCCATTTCGCCAAGCCCTATGCGCTATGTAAGTTTTGCATCCGGGATGCGACTGTTACGTCGCAGCCGACTATTGGTTGCATACCGTGTCACTTAGTAGCAAACGGATATGTCAAGTCAAGTCAAGTCAAGTCAAGTCAAGTCAACTTTATTTGTATAGCGCTTTAAACGCAGCAGCTACCGATAACAAGGCGCTGAACAGAGGTAAAAACAGAAATTAAATCATGCAGTGAGAACATGAAAACAAATATCAGACATAAAAACAATCAACACAATGAACAGTAAAAAAAGTATAAATATCAGAAAATATATATAAATCAGATATGAACACAGCAGGTGTTTTGAACGAGCATCATGGAGGATTCAGCAAAGAAACACAGGGAAACATTACCGGAGCAAGAGAGGAAAAGAAAGAGAGGAAGGGACAAAACAAGAGTCAAGATAAGACTGTCATTTACTGGCTGGAGTGAGCTCACAGTACAGGTACGAACAATGCAAGATGGATGCCAGGTTAGCTGCCGATAAGGGGCACATCACTGAGAAAACTGCTAAAAGTTCCATTGTGGGCAGAAGGGCTTTAAGGTCCTGATTTACTAAGATCTCAAATAAAGAGCACTAATTTGTTTGCAGAGCAGATAAATTGCATGTGCTGTCTCTCCAATGTTTGTGGGCGATCTGCTAAGATTCCACACGCAATCGATAGCAGGTGCAAACAGCAGTATTTAGATGAGGATTTAGCGTGGGCTATTGCTTTGCCATGGGAAGGTAAAAAAAGCATGAGGTAAACGCATAATGAATTTGGACCTGATAGAGAGATACTAGTTCCAGACATAAGATGCAGATATGAGGCAAATAAAAAAATAGAATTAGGCATGTGGTGCATACTCTTTGGCACAATCCAGCTATTTGTGCATAAAGCTGACAGTTAATACCTGCTTTTCAGACTTGCTATAATATATGCAAAAAATTGCGCCTGCTTTCTGTTGCGGGGGTTGATATATCACGTTGCGTTTGTAAAGCTGAATTGTTTGCATAGTCTCCTCCCAATATTTTGCACGTTTTGGCAGAAACGGACAGATTGCCTGTTCATCAATGGCAGACACGCAAAATAGTTTGTGGCTACTCATTTTCTCATTTTACAGGCACAAATGTTCCTTGCGCCCTGTTAGCAAATCAACTCCGTCTCATTATTACTTGTGCAATCAAGTTAGCGCTCATTTGAGTACATGCAAATCTTTCGTAAATCAGGGCCTGTAACATCTGGCTCTGGCAAAATCGGCTCCAGCTTGGGTTGGCATCAGTGTAAACACAAGACCAGAGTGTATTGTTGAAGTGTTATTAAATTAAAGCTCATCCTCTGTACAGCTGGGCGTACTGAAATTCACAGTCCACTCAAAAGCAGTAAACTAGCCAGATTATCTCTGAGGTATGATTGCCAGAAGCATTGCCTGCAGAATAAAGTTTAACACCACCCTTCACCGTTGCATTGAGACACCTGACCTCTGGGAGGTAGGGGTTTATTGAGCCAGTAACTTTTAAGTACTGATGATAAAACCTATCCCGTATGCAAAGGGGAAAGCTTTAAAGAAAATCATTTAAATACACCTTTTGGGTAATAAAAGTGTTTTTATCACAAATCTCATGTTTTTTTTTTTTAATATAAAGGAATTTTGTTTTCAGTTGCCTAGTATCAGACAGTTATTTCTAACTTGTAAAAAAAAAAAAAAAAGAAAGAAGAAAATTCTGGCATCTACAATGGCAAACTGTTTCTCTTTGTTGCTCAAACATGACTTCTGTTTTCTGTCAGTAAGTGGCAGTCAGGTCAGGACGTGAACACCCCCCTTCACTGCTCACAGTTAAATTAACTCTGTCTCCAGTTGGGTGTTGTGCCAAATGTCAAGAGCAGCTCTAATCCTGTCTTGAAGCTTGGTTTGCCACTCAGCACCAGCCTACCTGTCCTGTCCAGACCAATCTACCTACTGTGTACAAACCAACCACAACTCAACCCTGCTGCAGGCACTCCTGGATAGAGAGAGGGGCCAACTACCAACCCCACCTGGAAACTTTGCCGATCAACTGGAGTTTCTATTTTTCTAAGTCACATTGACGGAAAGATTGCGGTAGAAGAGTTTTCTTTTTCAACTGAAACTTTTGACGGTGAAAGTGGGTGAAAAGTGGCATTGCAAAATCCTGCCGGAGGGATGGAAAACTGCTGAGGGGAGGTGAAACAAGACACTGTCAAGACAGCTCTGTCTCTGTGTGCGTATGTGTGAGTGTGTTTTCTACCTCTGTCTTTCTTGCACCCTGGGGTCTTAACTGAGGTCTGGCCAAAGACAAGGAGAGCCCCATGGCTATATCTGCCACAGCACACAACTGGTCAACTTAAAAACTTGTGCTCTGTGCAGCTGAGTTTGATAGGTGTTACTTAGCTAGTTACAACACAAAATGTACACCAACTAAGGCAAGCTAAGAAAAAAAAACAAAAAAAAACAAAACAAGAAATACATCTGTAGATTGTCATGTTGTCACTACTGTAATGCACCATTCCCTTATTGATTGCGGCTTGAGATGCTTTCCTCGGGGCAGATCAATTCAAACCTGTTCCAGAGACCAACACAACCTCTCCATACCACAGTCATAGAGCACCGGCATTGTCTGAAGGCACCGCTAATTTGATTTGAGACAAATGTGGGGCTCAATCACTGTCTATTAGCTCAGATTTAATTAACCCAAATTGTGTTATTGTGTTTGATGACAAAAGGATTTCTATGTGGGAACCTCATTGTCAGATCATTGTTCTCTTGTCTCATTTGGTTCAGTCAAAGGTTGACAAAGAACGACCAGCTGCCAATATGGGCTACAGCAGGGAGAAAAAGGTTGTAACATTACTGTTAATGGAGGGTGCGTAGCTGAAGAGAGAAAGTGTGCACAGTGCTAAATGAAAATTAGGGTTGTATTTTAAAGTACTTTTCTCACTTAATCTGATAATAATGTAATGACCCCTACATAAGTTGAATCTGATACAGTCAAAAAAAAGTTTTTGAAAAAGTTATCCATTTTTTCTAATACTACTGCTTTTTAACGCTTTTATAGTATACTTTCAGTGTTAGGTGTAAGCCAAAATATTTAGCAGCTTTTAATATACTGGCTGACAACAGTATCCAGTATTTTAAATCAACTCTCTGGTGCAAGTGAAATTAATAGGAGAAACTCTGACACATGAAAAATGAAAAGTGCAAATCAATCACCTTCAGACAAAATGACATAAATACCATTAAATTCCATAAGATCTTATTTCACCTCACTCTGTTCTTAATGCCTTTCTTTCATCTGGAGTGACATGATATTTTTTCCTCACTGTGACACATGCTGTAATTGACAAAGCCTGGCTACACTTTGCCAAAGAGTATTGAGCTGCTGTCTGGCTGAAGAATACAAATTCATCCTGAAACCGGAGGTGTTCAACAAAACTGCTGCCAATTATGTGAAGCCCTGTAAATGATAACTCTGTGGCCACCCAAGCATAAAACAAGGAGATGAAGATGAATCTTGCTCTTCCCCATCATTTCATCCCATGTAATTGACAAGCTCTCACTCGCTGTTAAATTCAGAAGATTACAAATATGAACTGAATCTTGAGTATCCCGTTTCTGCACTCTAATCATATGCAGAACCACTCGCAAATTAATCTACATATTTTAATAAGGTGCCAGTACTAGGGAAGGTGTGTGCAGACATTTAACGGATTATCATCCGCTGTCCCCCGAGTTCTGAAATTGAATAAATATCTTTCATACATAAATACTTGGGAACCTCGGCTGATAGTCAGGAGCTTTTCTCTTTGCAACTTGCTCATTTTCATCTCTCTCTGCTCTCAAAGATGAACATGGGGACTAGAGTTTCAGAGGGTTTTACTTCACATGTGGACCATAGTCTTACACTCAGGCCGATTAAGCGTCCCAAGAACTTATTGAATAGAGAGGATGTAATTTTCCAGCCTTGCTAATACCAGCAGCTCCTGGGTTTCTTACTTCCAGTGTAATCTTTGTGAGTACAGGAGTGTAATATGAAGGCTTTTATAAAGTATTAAACCTGCTTTGGAGATGAGGAAGCCTTTTGAGTTTAAAAATAGCTATGACAAAAACACTACTATAAGTTAATAAAGTTGAAATGCAAACTAAAAACTCACTGAATTTGACCCAGGCCCGTTCACATACTGTAATGCATAGGAAAAGCAAAGCATAATAGACCAGCCAAACTAGTACTGGGCACATTTTGCCTAGCTTAGGTATAAAAGCTACATGACATTTTTCATCAGTAGAGTTAAAAAGAAACATTTGTCACCAAACTAATTGATTATGGACCAGCAGGCCTATCAAACACTTTTAAACACTTTCCTGCAATGCAAGACTGATAACTACATTTGACTATATGGTGGCTATAGAAAGTGAAAATTGGCATCCTTAGAGAAAAGGGCTGGAGACATTCCAAATATTTGCAACTGAGCCTGTTTACATGTACATAAAAAATCTGATCATTATCTAATATCTGGAGTGATCAGATCATTGAAGTCATCATGTAAACAAAATAATGTGACACACTATATCAGATAACAATTATCTGATGTTGAGATATCAGATTACTGTAACACATCTAGATTTCTACCCTACACCCCAATGACTGTACATATACCCATAATTGTGATCAATTTAGTTCTTTTACGACTATGAGCCAGATCTATCAAAGGTTTGCGTGTATAAAAATGTGATCTATCTCATTGAAAACTGATGAACTAATAACGTGCTAAAAGGGTTGTGGCTTTCAAACATGCTAAATATGGCATCTTATCCATCAGCTGCAATGAACATGCAATATGGAGCTTTTACACGCAATTGTGCGTGTGTTGAGAGGAAAAAATGTAAATTAATTTTGCGCTTGCACAGCAATTAATCTACCCTGAAATGGATAGCGCGGCTGGCCTTTTACGTATATTTTAGTTCGTCTGAGAAGGAGGTGCAAACTTGCAGCTCTGCACACAAAAGGCTTCAGATTCTGAGAGGAACTATCCTGGACAGCCACAAATCTGATTCAAAATCATTTTTCATGAGCAGTGAGGGCAACGTATTTAGTCCTCATTGCTGAATTCAATAAAAACCATCAATAACTAAATAACTAAAGCTAGCATTAATTGTGTTTTTTTATTCCCCCTTTTTGCCAACGTCACATTTTAACTTGGATTTTAGCTGCTGGATGGGATCACAGGATCAGCTGGCAGCACAAGCCTCTGAAGCCATTGGCATTGTGCCAAAGAGTGTGCACCTCATATGAAGTAGATGTCAGAGACCATGTTCGAAGCTGCAGACACTTTCATTTGTTCAGCAACTCCTGATCTAATTCCTCATAAATTGGCCACTTCTGTGGCTCTGCACAGATACCTGTTGTTTTATTTAATTTTTTAAATATTTATTGTACTTATTTTAAATTATAGTTTCATTTCCCTCCATCTCCATCCTCATCTAGGATCCTATCCTAGATTCTTTTGGGCTGTCGTCACTCGCAATTTGCCACGCTGCAAACCTCGAGACACGCAAATCCTAATTTATATAAGGGGTGTTTCCAACACGTTTGCACCGCTGTCATTTGCACAATCATTCTTTGTAAATCACCCGCAAACCATGGTTCAGCCACTCGCACAAAATTCCAGATTGCACGGGCAACTTACTACACAAAAATGTGGATCTTAGTAGATCTGACCCTATGTGTAAAAAAGGAAAAAAACAAACAAGAACAAAAAACAAACCAAAAAAAAAAATGGAAATGAAGTAGGGGCAGAAGTCTTCCCAAGTCAAGACAGAGGGAACATATTCGAACTTCCTTTGAAACAAGGTTGATACTATCAGACAAAACGTTGCTTTGACCCGATCGGATCCCCCACTCAGTTCTTCCACCTATGCTGGTCCAAACCCTTAAAGCTTTTGCTGAGGTCACTCGCACCAAACTTTCTTCCAAAAACTTTCCTCCAATGTGAAAATGAATTCTTCCACTATTTCCCTTGACCCCTTGCCCACCACACTCCTAAAGAGGTGTCTTCCAGCCATAATCCCCTTCATGACCTTGATAATCTGCTCTATATCCACTGGTGAAGTCCCATCCTTTCACAAACTGGTAGCTGTCAAGCCCTTAGCACAACTTGTACCCTGGCATCCTCTCCAACTGCTGTTCCATCTCAAGCCTGCCTTTTCTTGCAAAGGTTTTGAAAAAAGGTTGCCGCTCATCAGCTGCATCAACATCTTCAGTCACACCGTCTCTATGAGACATTCCAGTGTGGCTTTAGGCCATTTCATAGTACAGAAACTGTCCTAGTCAGGGTTCTGAATGGCCTGCTGATTGCTGCTGACTCTGGCTCCATCGGCCTACTGATCCTGCTCGAATTAATTACTGACTTTGACATGGTTGACCAAATTACTAGTGACTTCATGAGGTTAGAGTTACAGGGACAACTATCACCTTTTTTGACTACTTTCGGGAAAGCGGGAATTTGTTAAGCTGGCAAATCTTACCCCCAACACCAGAATGTACCTCTGTTGTACCCCAGGGGTCGGCCCTGGGCCCCCTGCTGGTTTTTGGTTTACATGCTCCCCTTGGATGCCCGCATCTGTAACATCCTCCATGGCATCAATTTTTATTCATACACCAATGACACTCAAATTTACCTGCAAACCTCCCCTGACACCCAATGCCTCGATGACATGCATTACTGGATAAGTTAAAACTCTCTCCAGTTAGATGTCAGAAACACTGAGGCCATCCTTATCGGCACCCCTTTCCGGTTCAAACAAGCTGGCATCAACCACATCACTGTCGGCAACCACTCAATCCCTCTGTCCTTACTTGTAACCAGTTTTAGAATGAAGTTTGATTCAGCTCTCTCTTTCATTGCCCACATTAAAACAGTCTGCCAAGCCTCCCTCTACCACCTGAGGAACATCTCCAGACTTAGACAGTCAATCCCCTAACTGCAAGCTGAAAAACTGGTCCATGCTTCCATTATATCGCACTTTGACTACTGTAATTCTTTGCTGGTAGGACTCCCCTCCAAAATCATCCAGAGGTTAAAGTATGTCAAGAACGTTGCTGCCCATATCCTCATCAGAATCCGTAAATCCCACCACATCACCCAGTGCTCCATTCCCTCCAATGGCTCCCTGTTAACCAGCAAATAACCTTCAAGTTTCTCCTGCTGGCCTTCAAGGCAGCCAACCATTCCAACCCAACCTACCTCCAGGACCTTTTCTCCCTCCTATCTGCATCTACTGTAAGTCACTGTGGTCTGGCTGCCAGAACCTCCTCACTGTCCTCTGCACTAGGCTGTCAACCTTGGGTGATCGTGCTTTCTCCTCCCTGAGGCCTCGGCTGTGGAATCAGCTGCCTTAATCTTTCAGGGTGTCTGACTCGCTTGTGGCCTTCAAAAGCAGTCTAAAGAGTTTCATGCTGGCTTTGATAAATAGACTGTTAACTAACTGCCTTTATGGTTCATGTTTTAACTCTAAATTGATTGCCATATTTTAGAACTGTCACATTTGTGATCATGATTATTTTAGAATTCTTTTATAGAATTTAAAGTGTGCTATACAAATGAAATACGTAAACATGTACATATAAAAGTAATGCACAAAGATTTGAAATGGGCCAAAACGAACACATTAAACAATGAGGAATTGTCGATGAGAGAAAATAGCACTTATTGGATGCACTATTTGCTGTGAGCTATCTTAGTAAAAACAAGAACCTTCATTTACAGTACATTGGTTTTTAAAAGTTGGACATGAAATAGCAACATCATATGTGTCTAGGTTGCAGTTGTAATGGCAGAAAAATCATTTCAGCTGTTGCGTTGTCAGGCTCACTGCCGAAGCGCCAAGTGACCAGCAGCCTGCACCATGTCTAAGAAGTATTGCCGAGGAGCTTCATAACTCACAGCTTACATTTTCCAAATTAGCAAGCAGGTTAGCTTACCAGTCCATGAGAAAATTAGCCATTTCCGCATGTGTTTTAATGCATTGAAAATTTTTATGTGGGTTCATCTAGTGTAGGCTTCAACTAAATTTACTCAAGTTCACCGTTTCATAAATAGAATATTAGCAATAACCCGGTTGAGCACGGCCATGTAAACACTGGCAAAAACCTGAATATGCTCATTTTTGGGTTTTTAAAAACCCAAATATTACCCCTGGGTTACTCTAACCAGAATATTTGGTCACGTAAACACTTATTGGAATATCTCCAATGAAAGGAATATTTAATTATGTTCTGCGCATTCTCTATCTGCAAGGATTTTTGGTCTTTTTGATTAAACTACAGGGGGTATTTTGTACCAGCGATCAGACAGTGCTCTCCACAGCTTGCTAGTTTATATATCACCATGACAACACGCATCCTGAGAGGAGCTGGTGTGCAAACAGTTACTTTGCGGGGCTCCATCCCTCATCTGGCAAAGTTTGATAACGACGTGACAGGAAAATTCGCTGACTCCAGCCGGAGTCAGTTAACTTTATCATTACAACCGTTCCCACCAGTCCTGACTGCGCACCTTCATCTGTCCCGGGGACTCTGCTGGAAACGGGAAGCGTGGATGTGCACAGCTCCAGCTCCAAGCTGCATTTCCAGCACACATTCTCTCCTTCTATGACCCGTCAAGTAGCTACTGCTTGTGGGTCAGTACCAGCACAGCAGCGCAAGAAAAGGACTGCTGTCGGCTGATTGCAGTAAAGCCAGCCGCCCCTCGCGGATCCGTGGTCAAGCCAACCGGCATTATTTTGGCTGGAACTCTGAAACATGGCTGGCTTGACCGCAGTGGCTCCAGATGGTTCATTATCCCGCATCATCATGACGTTTTCCATGTGTCGCGGTTTGGATCGGGATATTTCAATTGATTTCGGTAATCATGTACAGTATACAGGAGTAACTGTCTGCTCACGCATGTAAACGGGTTATTCCTAATTTTTTAGAAACCGGAATATTGACCTTTACCCGAATTTTGATGGCATGTAAACGTAGTAATTATCTCAGGGGCTCTGAAGCAGCTGCTTGACTCGCAGACGCCACCATTTTTCCTAGATTGTAGATGTAAACATAATGCCATTGTCAAACCTGTTAGAATTTACTTTATTTTCAGGCTAAATATAGTGTTTCTAAGGATATGCTGTACTTTCACTCTGCACCCCTTTAAACACCTTGTTGAGGTATTATTTCCTTTATGTCTTTAATCAATTCTGACAATTAGCTCCCACTTTGTCTCACTCCACATGACTGTGTATAAATTTAGTTTAGATTAATACTGTTATTAGGTCTTTTTTGCTCTTACTTAAAACTGTAAACGTTCCAAATTAGCGCAACTATGATGAAAATCTAAGGGCTGGTTGAATAGCAGAATGAACACACACATACATATACAGTTTTTATTCAAGAAACACTCAAAGTTACAAGCTTTCACATTTCCAAGCCAATAGAGGTTTTTAAGTGGCAATACAAATACTTTTTTTTTTTTTACATTTTCACAACACCAGAAGGAATTTAGGCCGATTACACTCTGGAGAGTCACTTTCATTGTCTGATGGCTGTGCTTACACAGACTTTACAATATTTGCCATTATAGTGTGCCCTGTAAGGAAGCAGTCCTGAGAAGCGACAAGAAAGGGAAGGACACAGTGGGTTATAGAGGGGAGGCAGCCACTAATCAAAACTATATGATTAGCTCTTATCTTACAATAAGTTAATCTTCCATACCATTCCATTAAACAACACATTTCTGGAATGAACCTTCTCCACAAACAGCTAATCATACAGAAGCCCAGCAAGTTGAATCTGTTTCTTGTTAATTAACCAGTCTTATCTAATTTACAACAACTAATCTTACAGTATGTATATCTTATCTATCTATCTATCTATCTATCTATCTATCTATCTATCTATCTATCTATCTATCTATCTATCTATCTATCTATCTATCTATCTATCTATCTATCTATCTATCTATCTATCTATCTATCTATCTATCTATCTATCTATCTATCTATCTATCTATCTATCTATCTATCTATCTATCTAGTCTTTTCGACTTCTCTTTTCATTGAGAAATCTTTTCCCCACCTAAAATCAGAAATGGTGCACACTATAATACTACTTTCTCCTCAGTCAGTGATAAACATATCTCAGTGCAGGTCATAATGGTGGCCAAACACCATTGCAACAGTGATTTGTCATTTAGAGGAATTCGGCTGGTGGCAACCCATCTCCTGGTTGAGTAAAACACTGCATGCCGGTGCTGACTGACAGTTCCCAGTTCTGTCAGTTAACTGTGGGAAAGCTGCAGGGGTAGATAAGGACATCTATCCATCTAGTCCTAAATGGCAGGCTTTGGGTCACATGCAACCATGATGATATCTGTAACCAGTAGGCCTGGATTGGCTCCTACTTTAACACCTGTCTTCAGATGACCTTTTGATACGACACTGACCATGTATCTGGATCAAACTTCTTGATCACATATTAGATTAAAATACACCCATAGAAAGTAACAAAGCCCCCCAATAAAACAGCAGTTGTTTTCAACTCTATCCCTTTATTAAAGTTTTAGCATATTTTTTTGTCATAAATAAAAATTCAGATCAAGTCAACAAAATATATATTTTTTAGAAGATATGCAATCTTTTTAGATATAATAATGATGGAAAAAAACAGTTATTTTTGCCCCTTCTTAGCATTTAAATCCATTTATTGTGCTATGCCCAAACATTTCCTCAACCCCTTTGCTGGGATTCGTGTGTCTTAACTGTGCCAATATGAGAATGACAATATGAGAATATATATATAGTATATATATATATATATATATATATATATATATATATATATATATATATATATATATATAATATATATATATATACACAATGCACAATATATATATATATATATATATATATATATATATATATATATATATATATATATATATATACTGTATATGAACTATATATATATATATATATATATGCATATATATACTACATTATACAACAACCCTGTGATTGAATGGTAACCTGTCCAGAGGCTCACCTTGTGGCTGATGGAAGAGCATTTGACAAATAATAAGGCTAATTTGTTCACCAATCCACAACAAATTGTGTAAAAGATTGTGGAGCAATTTCAGTTAAATGCTCTTCACTGTAAAATTGCAAAGACTTTGAAAATCATCCCATCTATAGAGTATAAGATCATCAAAAGATTTAGATTATCAGGAGGAATCTCTGTATGTACAAGAGAAGCTGAATGTCAAAACTGGGGGCTCATGATCTTCAAGCTCTCAGGGAACACTGCAATAAAGAACAGGCATGATCATCTACTGGAAATCACTGCATGGACTCACTTCTGTTTGCTGAATACAATTTGCTCTGCAATCCACAAATGCATGTTAAAGTTTTATTATGCACTGAAGCAGCCAAATGTGAACTCGATCCAATGGGTCAAAGCTCATTTAAAATGGTCTGAGGCAAAGTAAAAAAAACTATTTTGTGGCCAGATAGATCAAAACATGAAACTCTTTTTGGAAACCGTGGACATCAAGTGGACTAAAGAGGAGAAGAGCTGTCCAGTTCTAAGTTTGCATCTCGATATGGGGTTGCATTTGTGTCTGCGGCTTGGTTTTCTTACACATCTGTGAAGGCCCCATCAATGCTGAAAAGTATAGAGGGTTTAAAGTACTGTATTCTCCCACCTAGGCCATGTCTCTTTCAGAAAAGGCCTTCCATACTTCAGCATGTGTTGCTGCCATCAAATTTAACACTAGTTAATCTGATCAACTCAAATTGACTTGTTTTCAAAGAAATGGTAAATTGTCTCAGTTTCAACATCTGTTATATTGTTGTTCTATCTGGAATAAGATATTGGTATGTGAGATTTTTAAATCATGACATTCTATTTCATTTACAAATTAGAAAATAGGGTAAAATGAGAAAAAAACTACTTAAAAACTTTTTTCTGGAAACATATAAAAAAAAAGAAAAGGAAAAAAATTACCAACTTTAGTTATTTAGCAAGACCCAAAGTTTCCTTTTAAGATAAACCTTTTGAAGAGAACCTTAAACTTTCAGGTCATTTTTGACACATTAGCTGTTTAGAATTATGCATGCTGAACCTGAACCTTTCCAGACTGCACGGCACAATAAGTACACTTGCAGATTTAAGCACCATTTACTTTTATCTCTTTAAATCTCCTTATTTGGGTTTACACAGAAGCAAGTGGAGAATCAAGGATTGCTGGGAAGTGGGAGGGGTGGTGGCACAGGTGGTGGATGGTAGTCACTTAAAGTACCTTACATTTAAATCCTTCAGCATATGCAGTCTGAACCTTAGATCTCTGTCAGAGTTTGTTTGAGTGTTCTCTCTCTCTTAATGTTATTAGCTTTGCATTAACATCTTGCCTGGTGCAGTAAAGAGGTTTGGGTGCCCTGGTGAGTGATGGTGGAATGGTGCGGTATATTTATATCCAAGTAGAGCCATCTTAGGTCGAATGACTTAACCAAGGTATTAGAGGATGGATGGATTTAAAGAAAAAAAAGACATGCAAACACTTAAACAGAAGCACATTTTAATTACAGTTTAGGTTTCACTGTGCATCTGTTGCTAGAATGTCAGGAAACGCCTCTCTGGTGAACTAATGCGGTAGCGTGTGTGGGTGTGCGTGTGTGTTTAATCTGTGGATGCACGTTTGACTGCTTTTAGTTTCTTACACGAAGAGACTAGAGTTTACCTTTGGATAACCTTTAACAGGCTCACTTACCGTGTTTACTACTAGTATTAGTGCAGGTCATCAGAGTCACTCAACCTCAGCCTGACCATGTGCCTACAGGATAGTTTGCTGTAAATAAAATTCAAAGTTGAGATCTACAGAGTTTATTTCCATTTTGATACACAAAGAGCTTAAAAGAAAAAGTACTTATAAAAAAGTGCTCAAAATCCATAAATGACCTTGTCTACAAAAGAAGAAAAACAAAAATTTAAATGGCAACAGGAAATGACAGAGTGGAACAACAGGACATTTAAAAGAGAAAGGAGACAGGAAAAAGCCAGGGGTGTAAAGGGTATGAGGGAGAGGATTGCTTATTATCCCAATCATTGAGCGGAATAATAGGACAACAAAAAGCCTGAATGTGCCCAAAACTAGCGGTCTTCCTGCCTGCCAGTCGGGCCTGACGTGGTTAAAAAGAGTTTAGCTAATCGACTAAGCTTTCGCCATCCCCACCTCAATGACCCAGAACAGCCATCTTCCTCTTCCCAAGAGACTCCTGCAGAGCAAACACTGCAGGGACATTAAACACTCATACACATTTTTAACCATTATCCTAAATGGCAAGGACTGTTCTTTTCTCCTTCCATAAGGTTTGAGCCATTGAATAAACTCAAATGATAATCCATCAATTTATTTCTACTTAGCTTGGTGAATAATGGTGCAATATCTGTCTTGGAAGGAGCATTGAGGTGCTTTGGGATAAGTTCTTGAAAAATTGTCATCATTTGTTTCAGCTGGATTTTCTTTTTAAACCTTTGCTACAGAAAATATATTAGAAAATATCTTTAGGATCTTAAATATCTTTTGCTACCTCTAAAAACTGCTTGTCTGTTTCCTGCAGCCTCATTTCACCCTCCTATAAACATTTACACATGGCTAAGTGGCACTAGCATGGGCAGCATGCCAGACCCATTGTTAGTGCAAATACTCAGGGGTTAGCATTGCCCCAGAGGGATATCATTTGAATTGCAGCTATATCTTAACCACCTGTAACATGTGAACTAAGTTTGATCCCTTAAACATTTCCCGTCCCAGAAGAGAACATAAGCCTCTGTGGTGAAAGGAGGGTAAAATCCCCATACGTGGATTTCCTTTAATTACAATAACATTTGCAGTTAATTATGAACAAAGTATTTTAACAGAACAGGCTGCCTGACCTTCTGTGTCATAAATTATTTAAGGACATGCAACAAGCTAGAATGGTAAAAAGAGATTAAAATATAACAGCGTTTAGAAAAATATAAATGATAAGAAAAAACATCTAAAAACTAGTAACCCATATATATATATATATATATATATATATATATATATATATATATATATAAAACCAGGGTCTAAAAAAAAAAATAACTATAGTAATTATTTTTAGGTATGGTAACTTCCTGGCCATACTCTAATGTATATTTTGCCATTTGCAATGCTTGCAGGCTAATGTCTTTCCTACAAAGAAATGGAGAAGGTTACGTTTGTTGGGGTTCCATATAATTTCAAACTACAAAATTACTGCAAAAGAATGCTGTACACAAATGCCCTAGTTTTTCTTCCTTGCTTGCGAGTATACACAAGTGATCAGAAAATAATTTTGTTCACAAAAAACTGGGTTTACCTTTGATGTAAAAGATCTGGGTTTATATTAGAAAATTTTGTGCATGCCAGGCTGAAAAGCTAGTTCTATCTTTTAAGATCTACCAGGCAACAAAGAAAACAGTGGTCCATTTTTGGCAGATGCTCCCTTAATTCCCAATTGGCTCGAAGGAGGAGGGAGCAAGGTGGCACATTGGCTTCCTGTGTGAGAGTGCGTGTGAGTGTACAAGTTTGTGATTGCAAGGTGATTGTTAATTTACATCCGCTCATTTCTATCCCCAGCTTTTAATTCCGCTATTAGAGCATTAAAGGCGCTGCTGCCAGAGGCCCCATTACTCTGTTACGGGGGGATGTTGGAATGAAACAGTGTTATTATATAAATACCATTGCACTTTTGACTCCAGGAAGCTACTTCCTGAGGTGTAACCCTTAGTCATTCAGGGACCTGATTTACAGTAACTGGCCAGGGGTGGACGTGCTTCTCTGACACTTTATTTCACCCCTCTGTACTCCTTCCCTCCCCTCCCTCCTTCTCCTTCCCACCCTTCACAGACACCCAGGTTTCTCATCTAATTTTAGGGCTGGAAATCTCACTCTTTGACATGTCCTGGGGTTGATTTTCACCTCGACCACCGGCACAGCTGTCCGTCCATGTGACGTCCAGAGGCGAGATGTTCTGCTTTATTAAAAAGTGTGAATATAAAAAAAAAAGGAACGAAGGCGGGGAAGAGAGTGAGACATGCATGCACGAAAAAGATAATGGGAGAGACTGTTAACATACATCTGTCCAATTTGTTCATGCAGAGATGGAGCTTCACACTAGCTGGGGCTGAGGTATGTTTGTTAGAATTATAACTGGCCAGTATGTGTGTTCTGTAGCTTACAAATCCATAAAAGACAGGGTGCTGTTGTGTGAATCCATTCATCTGACAAACTTCTCAGGCAATTTGAGGTAAAAGACAATAACAATTTACATGACAGAGAGAGAGAGAAGGGGAGAAAAAAGAAGATGCAAACTCGCCGCCAATCAAACTTGCTTTTGTGTACACCAGAGAAGATAAAAAAGAACCTGACTCTGGAATCAAAAGATTAAAACAAAAGCTCCCTTGTTGAGTGTCTGTAATAGCACCAAGTCTCCGGCTACTGATTATATAGAAAACAACTGCAATTACATTTCTGGGCTCACAAGAGAGAGGCGAAGAGGCAAAACCAGGCCCAGGAGAGATGATTAATATTCCTACTTTTATTCAGACACTGCCAGTGCACTGACAGCTTCACCATCTTACCAGTTCTCTCATCAACCAATTGCAAAGCATGGCCACCAGGAAGAAGAAGAGAAAAAAGGGACATGTATTTCTGGCACGAATCTAAAAAACAAAGCAAAACAAAATGAAAAACATCCACTCCTATTCCTCTACTCTCACATTTGATGAGAGAGCAACAGTAGCGTTTTAATTTCATTGTGAAAATCCCAGTTCTCAGAAGGAGAATGATGCTATTTCCCCCCTAGTGAGTCTTTGGAGAAATCCTCAGGTCCCCTGTGCCTCTGTAACTCCTAATTTATTTCAAGAGTGAACACCCCCCCCACCCTAAATTACTGTATCGCATAAAACGGTATAATTAAATTAATATTGGATGTAATAATTACTTTGTGGATTCTCATTTTTCATACACACAGCTGCTTTGTTGCCTGAACCATTAGCATTTGTCTGCTGCAATTAACAAAAGCTCTAATGAGATTTCAGTGTATGCACGTGTGTCTTTATGGAGCCTCGTTCAAGTGTGTCTGCTGTGCACGTGTGCTTATACATGCAGATTTAGCTGCACAGTGTGGGTTAGCAGGCATGCAGCTCACACATACAAATATATAACAGCTCTGCATTTCATGACAAGTTAAAAGGGTTTTGTCATCGCAGGTTTTTTACGAGTGTCTTAGGACAGAGTAATTTAGCTTCAATGAGAACATGAACTTTAAGGAAAAGGTGGAAAAGTTCCCACTTTTTAATGACTAAAGGTTGAAAAATCTCTGTGGCGCCAAGAAAGGTACATTACTCTCAATCCCAACTGTAATGTATTCCACTACTTGTGAAAAATAGCTACATTTGTCTAATGCATGTCATGGAACTGACTAAACTCTGAATGATGACCCTTTCCACCGATTTCATTCACATTCTCACACTCACCAAGGACATGAGTCATTTTCTTTCAACTATTAAATGTTGAGTTTTATATTAGCGGTTACTTGTAAGAAGTTTTTAACTCTATTGTTTAGGGTCAGATAAGAAAATCCAATTGAAATGCACTTTGAGTTTTATGTCAAATAAATTCCTTTGCATTGCTATATTTCAGCCAATAAGTTTCACACGCTGTTAGCAGGATTCTGCTCAACCTCCTCCCATGCTCCTTGAGATAACTGTCCATTAATGAGTACAGTGGGTGTCAGAATTGTGTATTCTGACTGGCAGGTGAACCTCTCTTGTTTTCAAACAGGACAACAGTCTCCTTCTCTTTCCCTGAGTCTCTTCTTCTGTCTACAACAGACACACTTCTGTGCCAGTACTGTCACCGCGGATGAAAATGTTCCCTAGTTATCTGCCTGTGTAATTGCTGTCTTGTTTGGTTAGGAGATTAGAGGGCTGAAACTCTTTGTGTGGTCTTGCAGATTGAACAAACAGTCACCAGTAGGAAACCCTGTCCAAAAACCACAAGACAGACTCTTGTCTGTGTGCCGATAGTGAGCCAGATGGACTGGCGCAGGTGATAATTGTGGTGGTTGGTGTGTTGATGGGTCATGTTAAGATTTGACGACGTAGTCTCATTTGAAAGCAATTCTGCTCTGTGATGTAAAGTTTCCAGATGAGAGCTAAAGTCTTCCTGCACGGTACGGGAGAGTGTTTGGACAACTCCACTCAATGAATACATATACATACCATTTGCTGATTTTAATCTAATAACCATAAGAGAGAGAAATGAAAAAAATAAATATTATATCAATAAATTTGACACAACTCCTGAGTTCTCACAAGACCATTAATAGCTGGCCCGCTGTCTTGAAACTGCTGCACCTCTGTAAGTGGCAAAGTCTGGTTTGGTCTTTTGTGTGCTGTCGCTAGTCAGAAGTGACAGCCTATATTTCAGCAGCCTGCACTTTTCCTCCCTGTCTCTGAGGGTGGTATCCCATCACCACCACAGCCCCAGTCTCAGCCCCACACAATACTACACTCAGGTCCCCACTATTAACGCAAATTTCCATTCCAAGCCCCCCAATCTTCTTTGGCTCGCTTGCTTTTATTTCTCTATACTCTCGCTTCTTTTTTGCTTTTTCTTTCTGCTGTCCTCCCTCGCAAGAAAAGCAAGGAGAACGTCAGGCTCCTCTTGTCACGGTGGTTCCAATCAATGGGGCAAAGCTCAGGGATCATGTTTGATACTGTCAGATGGCCTGGAAAATTAAAAACCCAATTAAAGTGGCAGTCCAGAGGTCAGCTCCTCTGCATATCAAAAGCTCTCCTCTAGCTATTCTGCACAAATTATATCCGTTAACAGCTCACTTTGCTTAGGCTGCAACAGCACAGCACTTAGGGGAGTAATAAGTGCTTTCCCTCTCTACATTCCATTTCAAATGTAAGCCTGTGTGTCTGCTCAGCCAGAGGGAAATAGAGATGAACAAATCATTACCAAATAATTTTTTCGTTGTTTCTTTCTTTGAGCAAGACACAAAGGCCTGTCACGGGTGTGTTATAAATGTAGCGAGAAAAAGAGAACTACAACTAGGAGTTTATTTTTAGATTTCTTTCCACCTTATTCCTTTTTTCTCCTCTTTCTCCTTTGTCCACACATGACATGCTACATTTCTGCACATATTTATCTTTCGCTTTTGAGGAATAGGCACCAAACAAACTCTCCATTTCTCTTTCCCTTTCTCAATCCCTCTTGTTCTTTTGTGTTCCCTGTTTTATCCACGATTCATTAATTTCCGTACAGTGGTAGGGAAAGGACAGAGAGAAATGGCCAACCAAGCTTAATGGCATGCGTCTCGGGCCGGGCCATTAATATTCAGCTTAATGTTTCTGATAACAGGGCTGGGGGCCACGAGAAACTGCTGGTCCAGACAGCCTTATTAAGCAGCTGGAGTGGAATGATGCTTGCTCACATCAGGGATCAAATGCAAGAGTAAACACAAATGCACGCACTCACACACACACACATACAGTGCACACACCCACTCACAGCCAAGGCAGTTGTCTTTGGGACTTCAGACAGCATCAGGATCTTCCCACTAAATCGCTCCCACTATCCACCCTCTCTTTATCTGTGTGTCAGTCGGAGCCTCAAAGGTTTGGTAAGTTGCGATGGTTGTTTGGAGAGCAATCACAGCATTATGTCACGTTGTTTTAGTTCAGTGTTATAGGTGGGTTAGCTTATTTAATGTTTATGGTCCCATAGATTTAAAGGACCAAAGTATTGTTGACGTTCTTTATTTTTTTGTCACTGATTTTCTTTCCCCTCTCTTTTCTTTCCCTCTCTCTTTATAGAACACGTCTTCTGCATTGGGTCTTTTAGCTCAATCTCATTTACATTTAATGACATGATAATACACATTAGCAGACTATTTCAAATAATTACAGCCTTTCAATAGCTTTTTTTCCTTTCACCTCTCTTCCCCAAATGATCCACATCCTACATGCTCCGCTCTTTTTTTCTTTAAACTTTCATATTTCGAATGGAAATAATAGAAAATGCTTTTCCTCAGAAACAATGATAATATGTCTCAAGGACAGGAGGACAAGAAAAATTGAGCAATTTTCAAAACGGTGAAGGGCGGACGGGTGAATAGGACATTCAGCTCTTTTCTATGGACGTGGTGGTGAGGATTTTCTTTTTTCTATTACCATGACGAGTACTTACATTGAAGCTAACAGCAGGTGGGTATATAGGAGGGTAACAGCTCTCCTGTCAGGTTAAGCATGGTTGATGTTGAATACAGGCTGTATTTCTCTTATATATTCAAAGAAAACATGCAGGAGATGCAAAGTGTGATCTTCTGTCACACATATCCTCATCTCACAGTTAATTTAATTACAACAAATGAGGAAAGGAAGGAAAAAATAGAGCAAAATGAAACGATGGAATAAAACAATATGATTGATAAACAAACAAACAGCAATAAAGGAAGAAGAAAAGCCCAGAAACAATCTGGGAGTGGCTTAAATTGATTGAGTGCAGTGAGATACAGATGTGGACAAACATCTTCAAGCAGAGATGTTTAAAAAAAAACATGAAGAGGAGTCATAATGTTAGCTTTCAGACATATTTAAAGTTTCGATTCCAAGTATTACTTTAGCAGTAACTTTGCAGGACTGTTGGAAACATTGTAAGTTTGCAATTATCAGTTAAAACTGTGAGGAGACAAGGTCTACACATTGTGTTATTTTACTTCTCTATGTTTCAGTGCAACAGCAACACAATGTTCTCCATGCTTGACTATTTGCTGGTTTGCAAAGCCTCAAATAAAACAATAATGATATAATTTGCAATTGTTGGCTCAAATGTTCTCAAACATTGTGGTTTCTTGGTTTATAGATGTTCCCCACTAAACTTTAATGTTTTCTTGCATCACATCAGTGGAAATCACAAGGCAGGTGCCAGAATTTTAGGAAGATTAGATATTTCTAAAAACCACAGGTGAAGATCACAGTTGTTTTGTTTGTTTGTTTGATTTTTTTTTTTTTTAACTAGACATAGCCACAAAATAAAAAGACTATGTTCCAGGACAAATAGAGATCACATTTACTTTTTCATGCAGTTCAGTTCACAGGTGTCCGGACAGTTTTATTCATAATTTGATGCTGCAGAATTCATTGTTGCATCAGTGGTGGCAAATTGTCATGGATGAGTAAAACAATTGGTTGTTGACTCTTGGTAAGTGAAATATTAAAACAAATTCCCAAATGCTTTCTTTACAATTATATATGGTTCTCTTGACTTACTTGGGAATATTTCATAACACCTTGAAGCCTTGAAGAATATTTGACTTACAAGCTAGTCCTTAAATGCATCTAAAATTACTGGCAAACCTAGCTATTTCTAGGAATTTTTTTCTTTTTTGACAAAGATGAAGAAGACTAACACTGACATCATATAAAGAATGTCAAGGGTCACGGACATTAAACACATGAAAGCTTGAAAAATGGCTTTTCATTTCAGCCTCCAAATTTTTCACCTGTGTTTAAATTGGTCGTATTTGGTGTCTATAAAAAATGGTTCAGCTCATCGATTTGCCATCATCAACCTGCATATGGCCATATGAATACCAACCTTAAACTCTCCTACCTTAGTGACTTGTGACTTTCACAATAACAAAAAACAAATAATTTTAAAAAGAGAAAGCTGCTACTTTTTTTTTGTAGCCATGGCACTTTGCAGAGTGATCACTGACTCTAATGACTCCTAAAGTTGGCTGGCCATACTATTACACTTGTTTAACTGATGACAAGCATTGGGATGTGAGCCTAAAACTATTAGAGTTTAGATAAAGTTGTGAATGATGAGACACTGAAGCTATATTGCTTTCTGTATTACCTCTGGGTTTGTGCTTCTCACACCAGAGAATGTCAGTGCTTTTAATATAATGGATAGAAATTCTAGACAAAACACTGGAAGTGGCAGTTTTTAGCTCAGCATATTCTGTCCAATTTTTTCTTTCAGTCAAGTTCAGCATTTTCAGCTGCGGTCGGTGGTCGCCTCACAGCAAGGAGCTTCCTGGGTTAAACTGGGGCCTTTCTGTGTGAAGTTTGATTGTTCTCCCAGTACATATAGATTCTTTACAGGTTCTGCTTCTTCCCATAGTCCAAAAATGTGTGTGATACAGTGGGCTTATTGGTGATTCTAAATTCACATTAGGAGTGAGTGGGGGGGGTTATTTGTCTTGTTTGTCCCTTGGCCTGTGAAGGACTGATGACCTGTTCAGGTTGTACCTAACTTCTTGCCTGATAGCAGCTGGGTTAAGCTCCATCCCTGCCATGACATGACTGACTTGGAATAAACAGTTATGAAAAATGGATGGAAAGATATATTCAGTTGTACTTCTTTCAAAATGTGCAAATCAAAGTCATGACTGTTAGATGTTGTGTTACAATGACACACCCAAAACTACATTTAGTTTAATATGGCCCACCTGAGAAACTGCTCCTGTCTTAAGAAAAAGCAACATTCACCAACTATGCAAATATTATTTTAGAATTACTGGGAGCTGAAATCTAAGCTCATGAAAAAGTGTATGTATCACTGTATGTATTTTGATATGCACTATCCAATGCACACCCATCATTTTGTGTTGATTGGTAACTACATCATCAAATGCAGTTACGTGTGTGTGCTTTTGCACATGCATGTGAGCTCCTGCATCTGCCTGGATAGGGATGATAGGATTTGTTAATGAAATTGAGTTTTCAACAGTGTCTATTTTTTCCCATAACGTTGTGTGAGAGAATTAGCCATGTGGAAGAGTAAGCAGAGCTCCCTCGTGGTGGCTGTATGAATCTATTCCTTACAGTTGCACTGTAGTGGTCAAACAAATTAAATTCTACACCAGTATGTAAGTAATTTCATGTAAATTATAGTGTTAATGTTCTGTGTCGGGTTGTTGATGATATGCTGGTGTGTGCCTTGTCTGGTGGCTCTTATCTACAGGCCAGGCTGGAAGGAAGCATGCACATTTGCCAAGAACAGTCATCAGTGAAGCCTAATTTTCAATATCTAGAGTACTGTCTGTACTTGTAAACTAATTAAACTTTGTGACCTGATTTGAAACTAAAAACTTTGATACAAGACTGGAGTGGACACATTGTCTATGATTATTTGTAATTACTGAGATTTGTACTCTTTACTTTGATCCTCTTTCTCTCTAACCTTAACTCTCTACTGGCATTTTCCCTCTCCGCCTCCTTTGCATTTCTCCCCTTACTGCTACAATATATTCAGCCACAGAGGAGTGCAGGATTTACACTGGATTTTTGTTGCAGCCATCTATGGAATTAAGAAGTGTATCCTTGCATTTCATTAAATCCTGCCTAATGAGATGACTGTCTCCCCAAAGAGCAGATGATAAAGTACCCTATGCCACGGTGCATAAATTAGCATGGCGAGGTTAAATGCTGGAACTGACTCATGTTTCACAAGAGGACCCTATCCAGCAGTTAAATCAACTTGCATAAATACTTCCAAGTGCAGCTTCAATTCACCTGCCTTCCTAGAACTCCCATCCAAACTAATGGATTATTTGCTGGATTGCAATTAAATCTAAACAAAAAAGGAATTAAGTTAATCAGAAATGAGTAGCTTTCCCAGTGCATTCCTTCCTGAATGTGCACAGACAGTCGAGCATTGAATAAAGCCACTGTATACTGTAAGAAGCAGTAATTTATCCACAATATTACCACAGAAATTCAAACATGTTGGCATTTTTTAATTCCCCAAGATTTTTAAGGTCTTGTGTTGTTTAGCAGAACATTAAACAATACTTATATTAGATGAATGATAATTTGCATTTGTTGTGAGAAGTGGAATGAAAGGATCTCTGACCTGAAAGATTTTGATATTTGCTTTTAAGAAAATAGAGGTTTTAAAACTGATAGATAGGCAATTTGGGAGCATATGCACTTATGTAAAATCTGAACAAAAGGCAAGAAGGGAAATGAACCATTTTCCAGTGAAACTTTATGTTGTCACATGGGATGGATAAATTAGAAATAGCTTAAAACTGCATTAAAATATATGCATGTGTTACTAATTTGGACTTGTGGCTCAGTCCAATTGGCCTCGTGAGACCATCCTGATCTCGCAAGCTTCCGGTTTTCACTCGCAGATCAGTCTGGCTACTTTCAATTGAAGAGAATTTGGAACAGTTGCCAATAGGCTTACTGAAAGTAAAATAGATTGTATACTGCTTTTCGTGTGAATGTTTAGTTTAGTTTAGTTTATTATGGATCCCCATTAGTCTTCACCAGTGAACCCCAAGACTATTCTTCCTGGTTGGTTCCCAGATCAATATGAGAAAATCTGAACATACAATCAACAAAAACGCAGATTAACTAAATTAAAATACAATACTGAATGTGTTATCCACTTAAAGAATAACTTTATCCTTTTTCAACTTGGACCTTATTCGTAGTCATTTATATGTGCATTTACTCATTGGTAAAACTTCTGTATCACTCTGACTCCCTTGAATGATATTTAGATTAGTCCTAGATCCTCATATATGGGGGAGAAATTAATGGGCCTCTCTATAAGGCATTATCTGCAGCAAAACTCCTTAATTTCACCAATACTTTAATACAAACGAATGAACGAACAAGTACTATTGTCCTGTGAATTCAGATTTAGCTTTCCATTAGTTACTGGGACCATTCTCCTCTCTTGTGTGTCAGAGTGATAAATAAATTGTACTGGTCAGTAAATGCACGTGTGACAGTGTAGGGTCCTGCCAATATGCCTCTGATTGATCAAGCGCCCTGGCTACTTGGTCACAGGGATATCCCTTTGGCTGATTGGTAAGAGCGCATGACTCTCACCCATGTGGGGTCAAACCCTGCCTGGTCCCTCATTGTGTACCTTGCCACACACGCATAAATTACTAGAAATAAAAGAAAGTTATCCTTTAAGCACATGACTCGAGCGCCTTGATGCAGGCATTTCTGATGTTAGAAGTATCATTACCGGTGATGAGAAAACTAACCAGATTTCCTTTCATGAGTTCATCTCATCTGAAGACACACACACACACACACACACACCCCACCCACGCACGCAAACATCCAGTTTTACACACAGGTTAGCAGGCAGAGAGCGAAGAAAAAGAGAGCTGGAGGAATCATCTCAAACCCAAGAGCTTGGCTCATGTTTGAATTGATCATCACTTCTAAATGAAGGATAATTTTCATAAAGCCTTTCAAACAGCTGGCAGCTCCTCCATTCCTGTCCATCTCTACAACTCTTTCACTATGAATTTTTTCCATGTTTCAAAAGATGCCCTTGGCAGAGGGAGAATGATTGGAGGGGACGCTGGGAGTTTTGCTGATATTCCAGGTATTTTAAGCTTTTGGGTCCACATGGGTGTAATGGACTTATTCACAAGCAGTTCTTGTCTCTCTAATTAGTGGTCCCCCCTCGAGCCGTAACAAGGGCACTGACGAGAGAGGCTTTTTCCCAATGATAATGTGAATGGATACCTGCAGGGGGAGATTTCTGTACTGTTCCTCATCCTGTCAGCCACTCTGGGTAACACTGGGGCTTAATGAACCTGAAAACAAGACACTGTGTGTGGTGAGGGAGAGTGTGTGTGTGGGTGTGTGTGTGTGTGCCTCCAAGTGTGTGCATGTGTAAATTCAGATTGGTACAGTATAGCCCCTTGGAGTTGGCTCTGGTTCAGAATATCTTAAATGATTTTAGATTCATGTCTGGTGAGAAATAGCCCTTGTATGTTATGATGATGGGACCTGTTACTTTTGGGATTTAGGACTTTTTTTCAGCTGCTGAGATGTAACTGGCACCTGCACAGGCACCTACCTACATTCACAGAGACGTCCCATAACTTGTGTGAGAGTGCAAGAATATGACTCAAACCACTCGCAGATTTCCCACTGCAACACAAGAATTGCTAATCATGTATTGTGATATGTGTGTCCTGCCTGTGAGATGACTTGACTGATAACTTGACACCACAGAGATGCATATCTAGGATGCATGCAATGTCACAAATGTCACGTGTGATCGATCGAACGCCGCACTGTCTAAGTGAGAGGTCATCGTTCTCCATATACAGCCGCGGGGGAGGAACGGGGTCTGAATGCCTGGTCAGCACACGGCCACATTTTGGATGCACCATTTTCCCTCTGTGCCCTCCCGGGTGTGTAATGAGCTGAGCTGTTGCTGGTGGAGCACACGCCACTCCATGTGATATTAGACTCAGTCAGTGCAGCCGGAGCTGACCTAATGCTTTATATTGGACACTGGGCCTTTCCAATGCAGGCCCAGCTGCATTTACCTTTTGTAGCTTGTTGACATTGAATGATGTGTTTGTTTATTATGGCAGATAGGTGTCATGTTAGACATGCATTAAATCGTTGCAAAGTGAGCCTTGCAATTTTTTCCTCCAGTAATAGCCCTGTTGACCAAAGTGAGGATGCACTTGTTGGGAAAGTTTATGACAGACCATAGAAGATGACAAAACTACATGGAATGAGGGATGAGCAGGTGAATTATGGAGAGCGTGTGTGACGGAAGTGTAGACACACGGAGAAAAACAGACAGAAAGAGGGAAAGACTGGGAGACAGAGATGGAGGAAGGGAGCCACAGATGTGGTGGGGCCTCGGGCAATACAAGTCATTATGGTGTAAACTGCTCCAGTGGTGATGTTGTGGAGAGAGCAGAGAGGTCACCATCTCGGGGTGTGTCAAGCAATACATGCACGCATACACAACAGCAGATGCACACAGAGGAAATTGAAAGAACATCTGGATATGTGCCACCTGCCTAGAGGAAGTCATCTAGTTTACACGCAGTACAGGAGGGGGGTTTGTCCCTTCCTGGATGTGCAACCTTCATGCTAGCTTGCACCACTGGGAAAGGATGGAGGACAAAGTGGAGAGTGAAGAGCGTGCAAACCAATTGAAACGCTTTACAGGGATTAAATGTTAAGGTAAACACGGATATCGTGAGTTAGGACAGGAAATGGGGAGAACTCTGCACCAGTGTCTCTTCTACAGATCATGATCATGTCACCAATATTTCTTGTTCACCTCCGCTGGAAATCCCTGGTCGGTGGTGTTGATGTTTATAGACAAAGATTACATACTCATCTAAATATTTCGAGAAAGAAGAAAAAATTGATCTGATAAAATAGAACAAAATAAAGTAAACGCTAAATACATAAATTAGCATGATATTTTTTTGGGAAAAAAAATCCTGTTATTTTTTTTTTTTTTTTAAATTGACACAACCACAAAATTCAACACTAAGTATTGACCATCTGGCACCAGCCCAAGCTAGCGTGCCACAAAACAATTGCATTCATTAGCTTAATTTATCATGTTGGTAAGCTCAATTTACTTTTGCTTGTGCAAGAGTGGCTCATTAAGATTCAGTCTGCTGTTTCCTCGGGCCGTCTTGTGATCGTTCATGCAGGGTTCACACATTTTGGACCAGATAGGAAACATTCTGAGGTTATCTGCCAGACCTAAACTGTTTAAATAGAGTCAGGGAAAAGAAGAGGTGGAGAGAAGGATTAGGGACGCAAACGAGAGAATGAGAAGGGATGGGGAGGAGTGATCTAACGAAGAATGCCGTTGAAGAAAAGTGGGGTGAAAGAAATGCTCAGCTCTTGGTTGACAGAATGGATGGTGCAGGGCTGTGGTGGAAGAGGAATGGGGAAAGAGTGAGGAAAGGGAGGCACGTGACTAAATGTATTCTGATAACTGAACAGCAGATGTCTCGCATGGAGCTCCTTTGTTGCCTGAACAGCAGGACCCTGCACTTCAGTGGGCTCACTTCACACCGCATTCATTTGCCTGCCAGCTGCCAATTTAGGGTAGAGAGAGTGAAAGAGAAAGAGTAGGAAAAGATAAGGGAGGGTGGCTCACGCCAGTCCGTTTCTCCCCTCCCTCGGTATGTCTTGCAGAGAGGCTGCCATTCCGTTCTCCCTTTCCCCGGTGGCCTGTACAATTAGTGATCTGCATAACCACCCACACCTCCATGCACTGCTCTCACGAGCAGAGGGGGTGCTGCCTTTGTCTTTTGGCTGTTGTACAATGAGTCGCTTTGGACCTGGCTGGAAGCCAGAAGCTGTGGCACAAAACCGCATGTTCTTGATGGATGACGGATACTCCCGGAGTCTTGTTTCCTCTTGCAGCTGATTTGGCAGGTCAGAGATGAACTGCATCAGCTGCCTTCAACAGCCCTTTTGTTAAAACACTTTCTGAGCAGTGGCAAGGGAGAAGTTTGTGAATTGCAGGCTCTTATTATCCTCCCAGGTACCTTTGCTCAATAGAGGAGTACTCTCATTAAGACCACAAAGCCCACAGTTCATTAACGCCTGGGTGAAAACAAATTTGCACCCCTCTGCTAAGTGATGTGGGCCAAGGCTTGAAGATATTGAGGCTTTGGTGAAACTGACTGTGTGAGGTGGGACTTATGTGACAACAGCCACAACTTCACAGTTCACCTGATGCTTGTGATCTATGCGAGAACCAAATCACATCTCACTTTCTGCCACACTTTTCCTCCTTACAAGCAAAAGATGAAGTGGGATGTTTCTGCTAGTTGATAAAATTAGGTTTTTATTCCTATTATCAGAGGTAAACTTGACGCAGATAGATTTATTTTCCAAAAAACGTTGCATCCTACCACATCACACAGCAGCACCCTGACCTTATGTTATTGTCTTAATTTTGAAGGCCATTCTGTGATGCAGGTGTCAGCTTTGTAGGGATTGCTAACCCTGTTATAAAGACTTGTGTAGTCCATCGTGCAGGAGATAATACTTGCATTGATCGACCATTACCAGCTTCTCTAAATTGTGCTCACTTGTTATAGTACAAAAGACAGCAATAGCAGATCCTTCTCATCACCCACCTCAATGTCAATTCACAGGACGAGCAGTGGAATGAGCATTATCCCCACATCCGGAGTTGGAGGAGGGGGGTGATAAAAAACTTTTTGATTAAGGGAAGGGAATCTTCTATTTCACCGTGAATCTGGAAGTAGGAAAAAGAGCAGAGGATTAATCTTAAGGCCGTCGTTTTACTGCCTATCCCCACTCCTGTCTCAGAGCTGAAGAAGCGGGGGTGAATAATGGGGTGTCCATCAGCCGTGGGCTCAAGCCCAGATTGGGATTTTCTCTGGGGATAATACAAAGCAGGACGACAATTGATGATTCATAATGTACAGTTTTAGTCCTGTGATAGCACCAGCTATTGTGGTGGGCATTAGTATTACAGTATTTCCCAGTGAGTTGTTCCTGTCTGGCAGCAATCTTTGGAAATGTCCTGCTGAGGACAGGAGAATTGTGCATTTATAAATATGGATATAGAGAACCACGCATTCTGTAATTCAGGTGACAAATTGCACTTATAAGTTGTTTCAAGGAAGATCATCATTCAGTCACACATGCACAAGGTAGTATTAAAGAAAGGGGTTCAAAGACAGGGCGGGCCCAGCTATGGCAGCAACCAGTGGTGAATGATGGCGCCATGTTACGTCCATTTCCTTAGACGCTTTACATAGAACCAAGAATAATCCTGCTAACAAAGTTGTCTGGCTCTCCAGTCATGTGAGCAGTACCTGTCGTGTCAGCGAGTGGAGGCTGAGGCGGCGCTGGGGATCCGTGGAAGGGACGCTATCCATCAGTGGTTCCATTTGATATTTAATTTAGACTTTTATGAGCCTTAGAGGATGGGCCATGTCATTTTTCTCTCCCTGGCTCTCTCTATAGAGATGGAGGATAAATTCCTTCCATCCATGCTGCAGCCTAACCATGGATCCCTTAGATTTATAACTGTATGTAGTGCCAGTGATGATGGTGGTGCACAATTAGTGGCCTACATGCAGCACAGAGCATACAGGTCTCTGTCTGGGTCAAAACCTGCTCCAACCCTGAGCCAACGTGCTCTAACTTGTGTAGAACTCTACAAAAGGTGCACAGATCCATAGCAGATTTTAACGGCTGCCATAAAAGTTGACCATGGGCATTATCACTTTGGTGTTATATTAGCAATGCTCAACTGTTATGATGATGTCATGTGTAGCATCTTGATAAGAACAGTCTTCCTGTTTAAAGCAGCAGAATAAAAATCAATTAATTTAGCATCAATCAAGTGAGTTGGCGATATTATACATGGATGTTTTTGCCTTGAGTTATGGATGGAGTGAAATAGGTGCTATTCTGAGAGGGTAATAACGAGTTTTATAAACTAATTCTCTCCTAATGGTCTGTTTTAATGTAATTTATAGCTTCATTCATTACCCCTTTTGTATTAGTAATTATTTCTAAAATACCAAAGAGCCATCGTTTCTTTCTAGATTCTTCTCAGGCTCTGATTTATGGTCACAGCCCTGGCCTGATGCTGTCTTCCCAATGTGTGACATTTCAAAATATTTATAGCTCTGGCACATTAAAGGCCTTCCTTTGAAGGTGACCGACCACTCTTCCACACCAGTGTAATTAATAGAATCCCAGCTTGTCCGCCTGGTGTTATTTATCCGCTGCATTCTGTTGAAATGCTGTAGAAAACAGCTAGGTGTTGGCTCCACTTCTTTAGCTCATAAACAGCCTTTTTTATACCCACAAGTCCCAGGCCGCATTGCACCGGGGGGTAACAGGGAGAACATTCCACGTCAAAGCTCCAAAAGTTTAATATTTTATTGATTAGATCTAAACCTTATGTCCAAAGTGGCAATTAAAATTCAATTAAACTGACTGAAAGCATCATATTAAATTTCATCTCTTTATGAGCTGCAAGATAATGCTGGAGGACTTGAGTATAATCACTCCCTTTTTAGATTATATTATCCTGTTCATTCACTATAAAAGTGACACTTTTAGGTATACTTTCAATATTTCTTAACTGTAACCTTCTAATGAACACATTTTATGGCCATTAAATCAACTATTATTGGGCATTGCAATAAAGAGAGATGGGTGCTTTTTATTCTTCACTCTACATTAAGAAAAGGATGAATTGTGGCCAGTTTTTGCCCAGGTAAATGAAATGTCAACCAACCTGTGCAGTGCTTACTAACATTATACACAGTTAATAAAAATGTTTTAGTATTCTCGTGTCCCGTGATTAGAGCTCTTAAATATTACCAGGAATATGCTTTGTTTTAAAGTCTGTCATCAGAATATTTGTTTAGTGACATTTCTTTTGCGCATGCAAGTTACTTCAGAGTCACTTCAGTGAGAAATAAATGTTAGTCCCTCCTGTATATTTTAGTTACATCTTCTAAAAGCATTTTTGAAATAGGGCAAGACTCTGCTAACACCTTTGTAAGGCTGCTTTTAGTCACAGTAGTCACTGTGGTGAATATTAGGTGTCCCTAGAGAACCATGAATGTCTGCATAAAATTAACTTGCAATTGGTGCAATAGTTGTTGAGGTATTTTACGTTTTTTAAAAAAGGGAAGCATCATGTTGGTGGTAAATGAAATATGAATGTCAAAGGGTTTATTGTCTGGGGAACGTGAATGCCTGCAAAAAATTTATATTTCCTCTAGTAACTGTTCAGATTTTTTATTTTGCACATTTTCCATGAAGCTCTAAATGTGGTCAGCATATCTCAGTTATAACAAAATCACTTGTGTTTATTTGTGGATCAAAAGTTACACAAGAACTCATGTCACAACTTTGCCACAGCCTCTTTTTTTTTTTTTTTTCCATTACCTCATCAAAGATCTCAGGTCAGCGGTAAACCACAGCAAAGCCATTGATCCTGCAGCATCCACCACAGTAAGCAGGCTATTTAGATGTACACAGAGAGCAGTGTGAGACTGGGAGAGGTTGTTATTACTGAGTGCCTCTCTGTTTCCCCCCAAGACTGTTTGCTCTGTGTGATTATTCTCTCCAGCTCCCTGAGCATCCCAGCTCCTGCCTCTGTGATAAAGATATTCATTTACCTGATATGAAAATCTTGTTCATACTGATCCCAAATGACTCTAGACAGAAGAGGAAGAAAGTGAGGAGGTAAGAGGCAGCAAAAGTGGAAAGAGGAGGTGATAAGATGGGAGTGTGAGGGACAGATAGGGAAAATGACATGAAATATTAATACAATATGAGCTGGTGCGACAACTAGAGTTTGCATGATAACAAAATAGCGACTTTGTTTCAAATGCGAGTGCTGGATTATTACTGATTTGAGGAGAAACTATTGCCAGGTCATACAAGCCAGTCATGTGTATGCATGCTTAACAACACCTAGGAGTGTTTCACACTATGAGAAGAGTTATTATTCCAAAGCAAGTTTACACATGCTATTATTTTTTTATGCTACATAACAAAAAACCCAACAAAATATATGAAAAAGAGACTGATTTCAATTTAAAATCAGTGTTTAAAATATATAAACAATATCCACTCTTAGAGTTTTTATGCATGCGCAAATCTTTTTGTACTAATACCTACCTAGCTTATTGCTTCTCAATAAGCTATGCTCTTACTCTTCCCTGTGGATGTATGAAGAAATAGATATTATGGTGTAAGAAAACTAAATGCGTCCTCTCAAATGCATCCTCACGGTTAAAAGGGTGAAATGAGATGCAGAGCTATGATAGTCGCTTCCCCTCATCGTGTTTCCAGCCCATCTTCTTTTCCTCTATTTTGTTTGAGTATATGGCTCACTCATCTCAGGTTTTATTGTCTCTATCTTGGGAGTGCTGCTTTCCCCTATAACATGGTCACCATGCGCAGCACATCAAGCAAGTTCTTGATTCTGTACTCAGTAATTTAAAGCCTTTATGAAATTGCAATTTCAGGGCTCAGTGCTTGTTTTTCTAAAATGTACTCAAAGAATTAGCTACTCCAGCCACAAATCAGTTGAATTTATGCCCAGTTGTAATACACTTTATGGGCTCATGGTACATTGCTTCAAAAACAGCAGATGTGAAATTATGATAAATATAATTAGGGTTTTTTTTTCTTTTCTTCCTCGCCTGCCTCTTTCTGTCCCTCACTCTCCTTCATTCACTCTCTCCCTCTGCTGTGAAAGAGAAGGATGTGAAGCGTGTTTACCTACCCCTTACAATACATTTAATGTCTTAGTAAGGGCCGCCAACAAAACCTGATTAATGTCCTCATCTCTTTTATTAAAGATAAGAGTGGCACTGCAGTCAGGAGATAGAGAGAATGCCATAAATCTCAGGCAAAATGAGCAGTCAAATAATCACTCATCAGAAATGAAATCTACATACATTAGCACTTGCAGACATTCTGCTGCGAATATAAACTCAGGGCTTACAGGCGATGGAGCCACCCCCATTTATCCACATAGTCGCGGTAAGGGGGGTAAAGGTGTCTGCAGAGGGTAAGCTCTCAGTTGGCGATGATGTTCAAGGGGGTCCTGTCCTGCTAAGCTACTGTCCGCCAGACTAACCATGTGTCCAGGGAGGCAGACACACAATCATTAGAGCAATGGATGAGTTGGATGGCAGAGGCAATTAAGCATCTCCCTGAATAGGACATAATGTTGATCCATCCCTACGATTAATCAAGGCATGCATTAGACAGTGATGGGCGACCTCGTGCCTTTGTGACAAAATGATTCTTCATCCCGTGTTTGGGGATTGGGATCTTGAGGTCCCTAATGCGCCTCAGAGGTGCCCCAATGAAATCCTGTCATCTATTTTGTTTCTGTCCCTGACAGCTATCAACCTGTCTTCTGCCAGCCAAGGAACATTATCTGAACTCCCAAGGCAGTTAACGACAGGGACAAAGCTCATGAGTGGTGGTAGCAGACAGACATGTAAAGCACCAATGATGTTGCCTGGCTTTTATATCAGCATCAATCCAGGTAGAAATATGAACCATATATATATACTGTATAAATATATATTCTGTATATATAGACACATAAGCAGTAGTTTTCTGAACATTTTCTGAAATGCTTAAATTCCACCACATTTAAGAAGTAACTATAGGACTACATCTCCCTGTTTGAAGTAAGACACTTTAGAAATAAGATAAGTCGTTACCAAACTTTTGGTCCAGAGAGGGATTATAAAGAGTGTAATCAGTCATTCTGGTCACAACTGAAATGTCTTCTCCTTGCAGTAAAGGTCCAAATGATCCAATATGCCATTGATGACAGATTATTGTTTTTTTTTTAAAAAAAAAGACGGTAGTAATAAACACAAACACAAAAGCACACCCACACACACACTAGGGCTGAACGATATGGACAAAATTTCATATCTTGATATTCATGCCCGACATCTCAATTTCGATACGATACGATATGACTACAGGTTCTTTGAAAACCAATCACTTTGGTGGAAAGTGCAGTTTTGTTTGTGACTTCCAGAGCTTTATATGCAGGACAAGCGCAGGGGAAATCTATATCTTTTATATAGTTGCTTTTGCGATATAAACATCTTGAATGTCCATATCTCGATATAGATACGATAACGATTTATCTTTCAGCCCTAACACACACACAAACACACGCACACGCACACACACACAAAAAAACACAACAGATTTGTACCAGGGCTATTTTCCCCCTCTTATCATCACATGACCCTTTTAGTGACCTCTATACAAAAATGAATGAGCAGTACTTTAAAGGTGCCACGATATCAAATGTAACTTTTCTAGAGTTTGGGGGGTATAATATGATCTGCTGTGCACTGATGAGGCCATGTGAATTTCCAGAGTGAGTATTAAAGTCCCTGTTTATGGGCTGTCAGCTTTGTTTCTTTGTTCAAAAACGGTTGAATCAGACAGCAGCTTATCATTCTACATAGTTTTATCATTCTACATAATTCAATTGCTCCAATAAGAGCACACTATCAAGTAAACAGCTCTGACTTCACTGTTGCTGTACACATACACAAAGCCATAAATTTTTTACTCTTATGTATCCATCAAAAGTATATCCACAAATACCAGTTCTTCTCATGAGCATCACAGGAGCCTCCTTGTAACAGATGGTACATATTGTGATAAAAAAAAAAGAATGTGTAAAATGAAAAACATATACACAGTATACACCAGCAAGATGCGTATTTTCAGTGGCTGATAAAAAGATCAAAACAAATTAAAATAAATTTGTATTTATCAAATGCTCTTTATGCCAAAGGCAACACGGTGTTTTATATAATAAAATGTGCAAAAATGAAACAAGCCTTCACACACCAAAGTATACAACATGGAACCCCCCCCCACACACACACACACAGGCACATACAGGCACCCCTCCCAATTCTTCACAAACATGAACCCCAACCTCTGATTTCTGTCCCTTATAGTAATACACACAAACTTATAGTAATGAACATCTGGCTTGTGGCTGAAATCATATCTTGGGTCTCTGTTCACACCAGGAACCAGCCCACCCATGATCACAGAGGGCATCGCAACAGGAACCATCCAAATCAAGGCCAGAGTCCACACCACAGCTGAAGAGCTGCAATGCAGGACCCCGCCCACCAAGATAAGGGCAATCAATGCCGCGACTTGACCCTCAAAAATAAGGTTTTTCTTCCGCTTTTTTAGTGAGGACCGGCTAAAATGCCCTCACTTTGTTGCTTAAAGATGCAAAATGGTCCTCACAATGTAGCAAGTACAGGAACACACAAATACACACACACAGGACTGAGTAGGCAAAGCCCCACCGTGAATGATCCCCATGAGGAAAACACTGGTATTAAAAATACTAAAAAAGTTAAAACAAAGATAACCCTAAAAATATTAAATTAAAATAATCTGAGTTAAATTCAGTTAGGTTGCAAATGGACAAACCACTCAACCTGGTACAGTCTTGGCAAAGGTGCTTTGACTTGTATCTGCACAACATGACACTTTATTAAGCTTTCCATCTAGGAGATCCTTCATCAGAGCAATTAAATTCAGTGAAAAGCTAAGCTAAAAAGGAAGGTCTCGTCCCTCTTCTGAAAAAAATGTCAGCAGTCTCTGCAGCCCTGAGGTTCTCTGGCAGGCTGCTCCACGGATGAGAACCATATAATGTACAATTAGTGGGAATCTAAAACTACTCCATATAGAGTTTGGCTGTGAGATACATTGAAAAAACTGAGAGATGCATGAAAACATCAGTCTCACTGTGAGAGCTACTGTACCTGGTAACACGAAGATTCTGTCTGTTAGATATGATGCCAAGGCAAATATCTGATAGTTAATAACTTCTTTGTCGCTCTTGTGAATCAATAAAAATATACAACAGTATGATATCATTGTCCAAAAACTCTTCACCCTTAAAGGAATAGTTCACCCACCGAACGATTTAACTTTATTTTCCACTTACCTTCATGGTGAGCAAGACTCTGGAGCACTTTTTTAATATTTCAAATGCAGCCGGAGATCAGGACGACTTCTTGTTTTTCCCCAACTTTCATATAATGGAGTTCGATTGAGCCCGAGCCAACAAGTTCCTTAGAAGTCCACAAAAACTTGTTGATATTCCTCCATACTGCTCGTCCAATGTAATCCAAGTGTCCTGAGTGGGTAGCGTCCAGAATTTACTCGAAATTATGGACACGAGAAGTCGTCCTGATCTCCAGCTGCATTTGAAATATTAAAAAAGTGTTCCAGAGTCTTGCTCACCATGAAGGTAAGTGGAAAATAAAGTTAAATCGTTCTGTGGGTGAAATATTCCTTTAACAGTAAAGCTTAATTTCAACCTTGTCTAATCTAACTGCACCTTTACATATTAACTAAATGTGCAGAATGTCCAGTTGTTCTGCTCTGCAGTTTTCTTTCTTCCCTCTAACCCTCTCCACCCATACGGCTACCTATTCAGCTGTATTGCCATATCATGAGATCATTACCTCCATAACTGAGTGCAGGCATCTGAGAGGCTGTTAACCTGGAACAGGCACGGCTGTGCAGCCCTGCTGATGGTACAATATGCTCCTTGTTATTCTAGGATCATTGACGCTAAATCCCCGGCAATCAAGCCAGTTTTGTCGAAGTTCATTGGCTCAGTGGGGTCTCATCTCATCTGCGTGCTTGAAATGAAGAAAAGAGTGTTCAGGTTAGTTGGGTCGTTAGGTTGAAATTCTTTGATAATGACGCATGTTACATTAGACCCTTACAAACTAAGGATAAGTGCTTCAAAGTCTGGGCAATGTAATTTACAAAATGGTTATGGAGGAGCAGAAATTTTCCTGAGGTGTGAAGTGTGCAGATGACGATTTCTTGTTACAGCCAATACACACTTGTTACAGCTCAGAAAGAACCAAACATACCAAAAGCACCGCTGATAATATGGAGCTGAAAGTATCTTTGTCATCTCACACTCAACACAGTTAATAGCAGAGTGTGTTTGTGAGTGCTGTTGCCATACTTGCATAAAACTATTATCTGAAGAAATGACTGAATCGTGTAGCATTAATAAGGCATTTATAAATGGCCATTAGTTGTGAGCAATCTCTCAGCATGAACAGGAGCTTGATGAAATGTAGACCCCCGATGAAACGCTAACAGCTGAGCAGCTGAAGCAGGAGAAGTGCAGCCACCAGCTTCCCTTCATTTAAAACATGTGCCAAGTGACACGTTTTTATTTGTGCTCAGCACATTCACTTCTTCTGTGCAACTTGTTACAACTAAAGTTGAACTGAAAATAAGCATTATTGCAAAAGTACAGCCAATTACAGTAAATGTACATATGTTACTATTATTATTACAAGAATTATAACAAAATTTTTAAAAAATCTGAAAAATAAAACACCAACAAACAACAAAAGAGAAAGTAACGACAAACAACAACAACAAAAAACAAAAACAACACATGATTTTATCTTAGATATCAATGTTTCAATTTGTGGTAAGTCTTGTTACTGCTGTTTTTTACTCTTGTATTTTTTCTTTGGTTTTATTTTCACATTAGAGGCATTTGATTAAGTTTAGAAAATTTGATATTTGATTAATATTAAGACAGAAAATACTAGAAATAGGACATTATGTATTTAAAACCTGCATTTTGATAGTACAAGTTATATGCAAATAATGATTGCAGATGTAAAATGATAGCTTATTTTCCTGGAGTCTGAGCTGCAGCACTAAAAATGCAAGTTCCTTAATCAATTTACAAACCTAACTTTGGCTTTGATATGCTATGCATCAGCTTCTCTTTTCTCTTACACTCGGATGTTATAAACCTACGGGACAAAACATGACATTTTGTAAAACTGATTTTAAAAAATAAAATAGAATTGTGGTTATATGCAGGCTTTGTCAATATAAACTGGCTAACAGGCCAATGTAATTAACAGGAGCTGTGCAGAACCACATTTAGTGCAGACTTGTGGTCATTAATCTATAACTGCTGTAAGGATGGCTGCTTGTGCTATTTTATGAGTATTTTCTTACTTTTAAACCATTTAGTGAGGTGTTATTTTCTTCATGTAAGTTAGAGAAAAAAGGAATACCTACATCATCTTTATGCACCATGTAGCTCACCACCTCGGTCGTAACTGTAAGCCCTTTTTGGACATGGCATATGGAACATTAGTGGCTCCATGATACTCAGCCACTCATACATTAGCAACATTAACTATCAGAGAGCCATTGTACGTTAGATTAGACGGTCCGTCAGCAGTTCAACTGATTAAATTGGAGAACAGGCAAGAGTCAAGCTTCTTGAGGCATGTTGTACAGTGACACGTGTTTTTTTTTTTTTGTACTGTACTGTTGTGCATCACATTTTACACAGGATCTAATACCACATCATTACTTTGCAGAAACCATGGTCAATATTAGCCTGTTATGCTCAGCAGTGAAAGCTGGGCTGTCCTGAATGTGTGATTCCTTTAGCATGTCCTCAGAAGAATCTGTAGTTTATCTCTCCCCCTCTGGGATGTCAGCCTTTCAGAGGACGAGCAGGCCATCTTTGAGGAGGTGGCGTCACACATCTGCCATAACCCAGCAAAGCTCCTCGAGGAAAGACATGTTGTCAGCGCACATTCATCATCAGGCCCACCATCGGAAACAGATTCCCCTCATAAGCAATTTCGCTCATTAGAGTTACGGTGCTGATTTGCTGATTGGAGTTACTCTGAGGCTACTGCACTGTGAGGGAAGGAGAGGAGAGCATGACTGAGAGGAGGGGAGGCGGGCGGAGAGGGGGAGAGGGTCTGACACGTTTGCAGTGATGTGAAAGCTGAGATGTTGATTAATGTGCATTGCTCCTGTCACATAAACTGAATAAATAAATATCAAACAAAAGCAGGGGGAGAGGCTCATTTACAAAACCAGGAAATGAAAGTTCCATTTAGTTAGAGAGTAAGACAGACTGAGATGACAGTCTGTAGACAAGACTGTAAACAAGAAATCACTGCAGAGTAAGTCAAGCCTGTGTGCCCAAAAGCTCAAAGCACCTGGTGTAGCTGATGTCCTAAACTGGTGCAGTTCACTTCTTATCATTGACAAAATTCTAAAAGAGCCCCATCTCTTCCAGCTCTGGTGAAGTCCACCACAATGATAAGTGCTCTTCCTGGTTAGCATGCAATCAGCTCTTGAAAGCCTTGTGATTGGTCTCAAAACAATCCAACAGCCTCACAGTTTTAGCGGGGGATAAAACAAATAGTGTTCATGGAATTTAAAACTCGTCCTACAAGCTGCAAGAGATGGATGATGATAACAGAGTATTTCACAACAGCGCTGCCATGTTTGGCTCATTTAGGACAGACTGTTTATATTGATCTTCATATCCAATTCACAAACATGCTTGTTGACATAAATAAACAATGCTGTGTTTGCAGCCATGGAAACAGAGTTTACATAGGCTGAAAGAAACCCCCATTTAATGCAGTAAGATGTTTACATGCACGTGAATGCATATCTCAATTATCATATCAGGGTTTCTCATAACTCAAGCATGACAAGCCACAGCTCTCAACCTTAATGATGTTGTATGTAAAGTATTTTCAGCATTTTATGAATGTGAAAGTTTTTACCATCTTACTATTATGAAATTTGATATCTCTTTAAATTAAAAAAATTTGCAATCTAATAAAAAAAAAAAAGAAAGAAAAACAAACATTTTATTCATTGATATATTAATTTTGTCTCATTTTATTTTCAGAAACAAAACATATGCTGTCCACGCAGTTTAAAGAATAAAGACATACACTTTAGTGGAAACATTGCACCAGATTTTCCTTTCATCCATCCATTACATCCTCATACGTAACTCCTTTAGCAGTCATTAGATCACTACTCCGTTTTAGGGAGCACCAAACATCCGAGGCCCTCTGAACTTTTCCTGTGGAGCAAAGCCAACAACCACATGGCTTAATAAATGGTGACAAACATAAGCCAGCACTCACACTGCCGACATTACGTGATAAAAGAGACATGAAGCAAGTTCAGCCAACTGCGTGGTCACTACAGGTTTTGTGTTTTCATGTGTTTATATTAGCCTCCACCTTTAAGCTGACATCAAATTTACTCTTTGATCTTTTTCTCTGTCTTCATTATCCATTGTTTTATCTGGTCAACAATGGCTACCGATACACCCTGCTGTCATTTTCTTCACAAGAAAACACACTTGAGTGCTTCCTCCACTTGCCTCCCTCAGCTCCTTTTTTTTTCCCTTCCCTGGATTTGAAGATTCCTCCTCATGCCGAGGGTTTCTTGGGAGAAGTCGTTTTACAGTTCAATCAGGAATTCTAATAAACTGACCTGCGCTTTAATGACTAATTCATTGTCTCCTTTACTACCTTCATGGGTATAAAGCAGATTAATGACTTGAGCAAGGTTAAAAACAGTACCACTGTGCTTTTCCTTTAACTATTATCAATCATCCTTCGGATTCTTAAGAGAGCAACGGAAATTGAAGGAAAATTAGTAATCCTTTTGATGGATGATGGCATAGGAACGAGTGTACATTAGATAAGTATGGTTTTAGCATTAAATGAAAGTCTGCTGATAAGCCGCATCACACATGGATATATTTCAGAATATACCACACATTTGAACAAGACTATAATACTCTATGACAGCATTATAATTTAGTGACAACAAAGCCACCATGTTTTTAATCATCCTTTAAATTGTGTGCGCTTAGATATCTTTTTTCTTTTTTTTTTTTATTAAAGTTTGTTCAGAGATATAATCTTATATATTATATGGCACTTTCTTTGCAATGTTCACAACAAAGCACTTTTAGGAAAACTCCAAGGGAAATCTCCACAACAGTTTAGAAAGTGGAGCCTAAGAATTTCATGTGAGTTCCTACACTTCTTTGACAGTTTCCTTACTTTCTCTTGTACTGTACTTTTTTTGTGTGTGTTTCAGAAATCCCATGGAAGAGGGAAAAGTGGGGGGAAAACAAAGAGGCAGCAAAAGGGGAATGGGAAGGAAATTGGAAGACTGAGTGTAAGGTTGCATTTTTGTTTACCATTCTATATTCCCCGTCTCTCACACGAACGCCTCTGCTGCATCTCTGGGCTGCTCCTACTCTTGGCCCAGTCGTTCCTGACAATGTTAATGATTTAGTGGAGAGCCCTCCACAACGGATGATTTGTGACATGTAGGAAGGATCGGAACGGGGGAGGACTAGGCAGGTTTCTGTGGGGAGTGTTTGGGATCCAGGGATGCCTTGAAGATAGTGATTCATTATATTTAAGACAAGTGTGACATCCTACTTCAAGGAAGCAGCACACATATGTATGGAGGTGGTGGTGGTGGGGGGATTTTTGGGGTGGCCAAAGTGGGGAGGGGTAGGTAAGTACAAAGGAATGCCTTGGTGTTTTTGGAGATGACATAGGAATAGGAGGCAGGCATATGGAGACAGCAGACTGGAAAATAATGGGTAATGGAGGAATTTAGCCTCAGGCTATATGCCTGCTTTGCCTACTTCTGTATAACTAGTATATTTATAATTCAAATACATACCTTTAATAATTAACCACCAGTGAATATTAAAGGAGAATGTGGGATATCTTTCCTGCAGATGGAGTCAGGTAAAAACAGTATTAAATTTCAAATTTGACATCAGCACAGAACAAAGAAACGGAGGACAAATAAAAAGTTCTTTGCCATTTTTTTGTTCGCTTCTTTTTTTTTTCTTCTTTTTTTTTCGTGCTAAATAAATAAGCAAAAATCAGTCAAGTTTGAGTGTGTCTTTTTTTTTTTTTTTTAAATTCATGACAGTCTATCTTTCTCAACAACATACTGGTAATGCATCATGCATCATTGGAATTATAAAAATTTTTGTTGATAATGTTTTTCTTAAATAAAGTGAACTAAGCTCCGCTTCCATGCAAAGTACAGAAGGTTTATTGTTTCTCGAGTTCATATTGCAAGCTAGCCAAGGGCAACTCCCTGGAAACATGAGTGTACAGTTACGCAGTTTCCTCAGAGTGTCTCATTCAGTATTCAATTGTTGTCTGTAGTCACCGTGAACTTGTGCTCTGTAATAACCAAGAGCACCGTAGCCCCAGCAGCTTTTTTTCTCAGCAAAGTATAAAGCTGCAGCACGACAAACATCTCACACTGTATGACGGTCACATGGCCGAGGGATTATGAGCTTGTATGAAAAGTGTAGACTGTTTTACATTTAATTATGTCATTTCAGACACATTTATTCTGCTGCAACTTGAACTGTGTTATCACGTGGATTGAAAGGCAGTGAATTCTTGAGTGCTCCTTTTAAAATAAAATGTCCCAAAGGAGAATGTGTTTTGTACTCTGTACACAAGTGGCACAGAAAAGCTCTCATAGACTGTGTCAACTGATGTTATGCAAACACCAGAGTGGAACAAGAACCAATGCATTTGCATTTTCTGGATCTTAAATGTGTTCCGCTTTTGTACAGGCCCCATTTCTATCTCTGCTCTTTGATGTAGCTCATACATATTAAGGGAACCTGCTGAGGAATCCAACCATGTTATCCAAAGCATGAGCTCTATTTGTGCATCCTCTTAAAAATGGGGCATTTGTTTGTCCCGTTTATATTTCCAGGGTTAATTAACAAGTGAGAGATTGGACAATTAGTTCATCCATGCTAATTGATTATAATATTACATCTTGGTGATGATGGGATGAATGTAGAGCATTCATTCTGTATTCCTCTAAGGGATTTGATAATATATACAATGCTTCTGTGTAATGAGGGTTTTAAAAGACCAAATCAGCAAGGGAAATTGTTAATTCAATTTCACTCAGATGACTCTGAGTTTTCAGGGTAGAAATGGACTGAATAGCAGGATGCAGGGAGCTTAAAGAATTGTAGTGTCCTTTTTGATTTTGACTCATGTCAACACAAAAGATGTGGATCATGGGTTAGTTTCTGTCAGTGGCACAATAGGATGTGAATTATCAAAGACTTTTTTTGTGCTCATTATTGAAAAGTCAGTCATTTCACATCTACAGCAGTCTTCGCAGTGAAATAAATTAAATATTACCTCATTCATCAATAAATACCAGGTCTGTAGAGTTAGACTTTTTCATCATTTTGCCATATCTTACTCAATCTTATGGTCTTGTAACAGTTGTCTTCTGAGTTGTCAGATGTCTGTTGGAGGAAGCTCAGGTATGGACCTCTAACCACCTCTCGCTGGTGGTTCCAATCGAGCTCCATCACAGCGTGACAGGCTGTCACAAGCCACAGGCCGCAAATTTGTGCACAGGAAGAATCAATCTGTGCTCTTGCAGTTTACCTGGAAAGTTCATCAGGAAGTTCCCAAACTTCCACTTAATTCATGGAAAAACAAAAGCAAAGTGGTGACCCAAATACACTACTGATGCAAGAGAAATGGTTATGTGCTCAAGGTGATCATCAACTTTCTTTACCTTTTGGTTCACATGCTAATTATGTACATCCACCCATATTGTGCATGTTCTGTTTCATAATTAATCTGCTTTATTTCTTGAAATTCAGCAATCATCCTTGTTTTTCATCCTCACCATAAAGATATTCTGTGAAGTGTGACTCAAAATGTCCACTCGCGGCTTCAGCAAATAAAAAAAAACAACACTCAAGTGTTAATGTTGAAATATTACATATCCTTGCTGTGCTTAATAATTAATATCCCACCCCATCACTATGAATATTTACATGCAAAGTGTCCCTGGGAGCCATCCATGTGCCAGAGGGAGGGAAGTCTGTGTGTTTATAGTATTAAACACTCAAATATTGTCAGCAACCCTGTTTTGCCTCCAACCATGAAAAGCACTCACTAAAGCATTGCAAGCATTTTATTTGTTGTTGCTCAATGTAACCTATTCAACTTCCATTGAGACGTGGCAAGTCAAATTATAGGTACTCTTTCTGTACTGAGGTGAAATCCCAGGACGCAGCTTGTCTAGTCTGAACATGAAGGGATCACAAATGAATTTTTTTCTTCCTATTTTTGTAGGTTTTGTTTCCAGTGCAATGACATTTTTCATTGAGCTCACCCTCCACTTACTGTGGCGGGGTGTCAAAGGTCTTGTTGAGGTGCCATTACACAGAAGAAATTACACAGTATATTTGATTGTGTCGGGAAAGCAGAATCAGTGCTGTGTGAAGAAGCTGATTCGAGTCTACACAACTTTCACCGAGAGGAAAATCAAAGACAAACACTGCAGATTGTAAATGACCATGTGGTTGTGCAGCTAATTTGGTTGAGGACTTGAGCTTCAGAGCACTAATGCACGACTCACTTCTAATCTGGATCTCTCTTTATATCTGATCCAGATATCCAGAGTAAATGCTGTAAAGGAAGACTGAAGCCATAGCATGACCAGACTGCCAGAGAACAATCACATTAATATATTTCCAACCTTTGACCTGTAGTGGAGACTCAGCAGGCTCTGGGAATGTTGCAAAATTGCTCTTGTGAACGGTGCACTGTGGCCTCTTTAAAGGATGCATAAGTTAATAACGGATAAGTCAGATATGTAATGCAAACAAATATGCTGTTACTAGTGAACCTGGGCATGTTTGGCTCTGTTGCTCTCATTGGTGATATTTATCTAGGAAGGGAAGGCTGCTTGTTGTTGTTGCCTCCCTGCAGGTCCCCGAGCTCTCAGATCTCCTCTCTGTCTCCTGTGTGGATAAGTACTGGCTGCAAAGGCAGTGCTGCTCTTTGATATTTCACTCCTCATTTGAATCAGTGGTCGCTTTATTTGACAATGCCAGGTAATTACCTGGGTACCTTGCTTGATCATGTGAACTCCAGCAGAACCAGAAAGGAAGAAGGGAGGGAGGAACAGAGAGAGTGAAGGGTGGCGGTGTTGGTTGCAGATGGGGTGGGGGGGGGGGGGGTATCAGATAGAAGATGGAAATAGGAAAACATAAACACAGAGGGGGAGCAGGGGGGTAAAAAAACAAACAGAAACTATCTGCATTTGTTTAACTGCATTGTCTTCAGTAGGTATTGCAAACAAGGGGAGTCATGAGTAAGTCACGCACAGTTTTGTTTAGCAAGTTGAGTGTGTTTTTGTAATGTTCATCAGTGGTTTTTCTAGTGGGACAGCTCCATGCTGTGAAGGGAGCAAATGCTAGGTCACACAGGGAAAGTTACCGTCATGACTGTAAATGAAAGGGGATGCTGCACATGATCTAAAATAGCAGGTTTAGTCTCAATTGTGTGTGTGTAAGAGAGAAATAAAAGGGGTCCAATAAAAGTGAAAGTTTGTAAAAAACAAACTAGAGAAGAAACCAAAAGTCCAATTTCAAACTTTTAATGCATTTTCATATAAGAACAAATGTCTGAACCACAAGAATTTACAAATTTCCAGTTAATTTTCAGACATTAACACAGAATGTGTTCCCATTTGTTGTATCCCCTACAAACTGAAAGATACTCTGAGCTGAATTTTCATACAAAAAACATGTATTTTCATTTATTTACAAATAGGAAAAAAACGTTGCACTCTTGAGATTAAGTTCAGTATTTCACATTGCTGGATGTGGAACTTTATCAATGATGTTTATTGAACAAGAGGGCAGTGTTTACTCCCTTGTGTGACTAGAATATCAAGATGCGTCGGTCCACGTGAATGCAGCTGCGTTCAGGCTGACTTCACTGAGCTCTCCTTGGAAGGAACAAACAGACAACTGAGGCATGGACCTGTAGTTACATTACAAGAGTGTACAGTTTTTTTTTCTAAAATAATAAAAAATAAAAAAAACAACTTCCCTCACTTGTATGTGAATAGTGAAAATGAATGTTGGTGCTAAAAGGTTTACTTAAAAAGTATATTTAAACTGAAAAAATAGAAAAAAATGTTTATAAGACTGAGAAAGCAGCTGCCTTGAGTTTGCCTAGTTCATTAAAGCTTACTATTTATAAAGAAGAATGACGGCAGTCACACAGGCAGGCTAAATATACCCCATCATTTCACAAGCAAGTTTTAATCTCTTTCTCTCACCTTTAATTGTTTTTTAAATCAACGCAGCTTCCATTTGTTCATACAATTTCATACATTAATATTTCCAGCATACTTTGCGCCCCCCTTACCCCCCCCCCCCCCCCCCCCCCCCCCCCCCCCACACACACACACACACACACACCCTGAATAAACGCCGCATGTATTATTTCGGGTGTGGACAGAAGCACTGAGAGGCAGTCTGCCTCTTTACTCTGCTGCAGTTTTATTCGCTTCCTAATCATATTGAAACCATGAAGACCTCCGCACGTCCATTTCCAGCGTTTCGCGCCGGACAAACAACAGCAGAGCGACATTTGAATTCGCTCCCAAGTGCTGAGAGGAATTAAGACAATTTAATAAGGGCTTAAACCGCTGGGTTGTCTCTGCTCTGCCTAAAGACATATTTCCTCTGATCAGCGGAGGAGGGCGACTTTATTGGACATGTTTCTATTTCCAAATCCGCGTAACAGCCAATGATGCATGTATTTCCTATATTGTAGATAAGGGAGAGAGGGTTTGATATGTAATAAAAGGTGGGTCTGTGCTGCCTGTTTAAGCCTCTTAAGCCTGATAAATGATGAGCGACAGAGGCACAGCAAGAGGGTCACCACTATTAACTCCTCGCTTTCCCGGCCTCCACTTAAACTTCTCTCAATTACATCTAGTAATGTGGCTGGATACAGGCCTCATAGGTTTGGATTTGATCAATCTAACTGAAATAAGAATAACAAAAAATAGAAATCGTATCTGTACACCGCTTTAAGCTGTCCCCAAAGCCAAGTGTTAAGAGGAAACACAGGGATTACAGTCGGTGGCGTTACTAACACATGCACACCAGGTATTCTGGGACAAACAGCCAATGCAAGCTCATTAAATCAGCATTTGGTGTATCCGAGCAGGCGTTAACGATGGGCTCTAATCTCAGCGGTGACCTGTTCAAACTGTGTCACAGCCGAGCGCAGCTCAGACTCTGCTCAGCCTCAGACTATCAAGATATTAGCAGTTTTATTTAGGAGAGAAAATATTTATTTTTAGATGTTAGAAAAATGTATCCAGGGTTTAAATTCGTTTTGGGGGAAATGGAGTAGCCTCTTCAACTACATGAGCTAATTATTTCAAGATATTTGTTTGACTTTGTTGGTGTTTTTTTCACCACAATTTTTATTTTTAAAAAGGAAATGCTTAAAGTCTTGACTTAATTCCATCATCTTATCCAACGTAGCTAGCAGCTCTCATAATTATTGAATAAAAGGCCCACATACATCAGCTTTGAAATAATCTTTTGAATCTTTGATATTGTGACGCATTTTATTTCGTTTTGATTTTAACTTTAGGCTAAATGTAAATAACTGCAGAGTTACATGCAAAATAAATATTTTAAAAAATAACCCACATAAAATTGTGAATTAGAATATTCTTAAACACCAGTAAACAATATTTTTGAGTTATAAACGATGCTTGTTCTTTTACATGTTTTCGGACAAAGATCATTGCATTTTTTTTTCCTGTGGACGATGTCAACAGTTAAACTAAAATAGTGAAAGCTTTTACCCCCCCCAAAAAAATTATTAATAATTATCTTTTTAAAAGATTAACGGAAACTCAAATGAGAGAAAATATATCAAATCTGTTTTTAAAGCTTTTATTTTTAATAACATTTCTATTTGTAAACATTCTAAAACAACTTGACCTAATTTCTTGTAATTTATAAATAAGAATAGTACATTTATTTGTCATTCTAGGATATATTAAGCAAGGATTTGGACATTTGAGTTTGGTCCATTTTGTGGGCCTTTTTTTCCTCACTTGCGGCGGAGCTGTCGACAGCGCCGACTTGGCTGCGGCCGCGAGGTGTCGCTAGAGGGCCGCATATTTCTAGTCGAAGTGTACGAGGGGAAAAGCCACAGTTACATTTTGTGTTGGCCTCCTCTCTCTTTCTCTGCGCCTTTCTCCCTCCTCCCTTTACTAACCCTCTGACACCAGACTCTGAGAATCGGTGGAGGGGAAAATGAGGCTTTGGAGCTGAAGAATTTACAGTTAGTCGCGAAACTTTTACAAGTATTTGAGTTGCTCAGTCCACTTTCTGAAACCCTATAGTCACATTTCAGTCCGGGGTCAAAAGGAGTTCAGATGCAGGGCTGAGGTAATGTTTTATGCAAGAAGAAAACAACGAGGAGCCAAATTATTTGCATATGAACAAATCAGAAATTATCTGAAATATGTCAACCAGTGACAAAAAAAATTATATAGCGTAGTTTAAAAACTTATTAATGGGATTTAATATTTTAAAATCTAATTTCCTGGCAACGGAGCATGTTAAAACTCTCAGACTTTATTAGTTCTTTAAAAAAATAGAAATGTAAGCTGATCTATGCATCAATATTTACAAATTTTCTTTATTTAGAACTGGTACAATAACTGAAAGGGAAAAGGGGGTTTTCACTGTCCGTGTCTCTTGTGCAGTCAGTCTATGATCCACTCTTATCTCAGCCCCTCTATACATTAGCTTTGCTAATTTACATAATCTCAAACACTGAAGAGGGCCAAAGAAGAACAAAGTTACAAACAAGATTAAGGCGATTTTATTTGTTCCTGCGGTTGAGCGCCAATTGTTTCTCCAGGAGTGTTTAAGGTCACTAAGAGGATTTAAAGCACGTTTCATATCAGTGATCTTTTTGAGGGAATTAAATCAACAATGCATTTCTCTCCATATTTAGCAACAGGCTTGTGTGTGTGAACAACCGAGCCCTGCAGGGCAGCAGAAGGGGGGAGAGGGACTGGAAGTCCCGCGAAGAGTAAACAGAAGAGTGGAAGTTCAGTGCTGAAGCTCGCTCACATGCAGGCGGTCCTGGTGCACCTTTAGGATGTGACATGCAGCGGATCTTTAGCCTGGTGACTGTCCCAGTAGTGTTTTCCTTGAAATGGATCCTCTTCTCCCCCCCTAATGAATCCAAACGCAGCTGGCCATGTCCCACACGGACACCGAGCGCTTTAACCCTAAACTGACCTCAATTTGACACCACCAGATGAAATTTTACCGCCTGTTAATGCCGTCTACTGATTTTTTCATACGAACACCTGAAAAGAGCCGCAACGCGTAGAAATATAAAACTACTTAAAAAGTCTAATTGTCTATGAGGGGGTGCCCTCCTAGAATGATCAGGCTTGTAAACGCGGTCAGGTCATAGAGGGGAGTTTAAGTTGGCACACGTCTTGTTTATGAGTAAAACTTAATTTTAATTAACTATTGAGTGAATTATGGTTTCTATCAAATTAGGAAATGAACCGATTTGTGCAACATTTTTATAAAATCAGCAATTAAACGGGTTTAACCTATTTCACAACCTAAATACTGTCAACTAAAGTAATGTGTTTATGGCGTCTATCAATTGCTCAAATAAATATTTACAAAAAAAATAGCTTTAAAATGCACGTGTTTAAGAGTTATTGTTGGAGGTTTTGTAGGGTTGGATGTGTTTCTGTGGAGTCCTACATCGGGCACGCATAATTAGCCTCTTCTATTTTCACACGCTCTTCGGGTGTTTACATCACTCTCCTTCGGGGCAAATCACATATTTCTACAATAAATGCGGGGAAATGCCGGTGCAATCGCAAGATCTAGAAGAATGTAAACTTAAAAAAAATATCTACTGGAACATCTGGATTTTTTCACAACGCTGTACAAGATCTGCCACGCTTATGAAAATATAATCATTCTGTCCGCATTTTTTAATAGTCCAGCCTCCAAAACTTATTGCGCCGTGGGAGAACGCGCGTTCACAACAAAAGCGTTAGATACAACATAAGGGTTGTGCTACTTACCGTGGTTGTCCAAAAGAGGAGGATGAAACAAAAGTCAAGCGTTAGAGCACAAATCAACGTGAACGACAGTATTTAGCTTATGAAAATATCAGTCTTCAACAGCAGAGTCTGCCGGGCTGGTTGTGTTTACAGAGTGAAAGAGAGAGACTTGGAGACGGTGAATGCCTTGGCTCTCTGCGCACAGCTCTGCTAGTCCTTCCCGGGGTATTGCGCGTTGAAATGTCCACACAGCCGTTTGTCAAACCCTGCAGTCCTACACTTCCCACCCCCCTTTATGCCAACAAACATAACTGTTGTCACGGTCTCATTTATTAAATCTTTTTTTCCTTTAAAGAGAGAGGGGAAAATGCTCTCTCTGTAATAGACCCCGAGCAACGCTGCTTTGTATTTTGTTTGTTGGGAGAGTTTATTGACCCTCCAACAGTAGCCACAGCCCATCTCCCTGAGCGTGTGTCTAACTTAATCCTAACCTGTGAATAATTAATTTCCACCATCAAAAATGCCACGGAACAACAAATGGAGCCTTTATATGAGAACCTATCAATACTGCCATGATATCATATTTGCATTGATGAAGCCAAATATTAAAAGGAATAGATGGCCTGCTTCTGTTTGGTGCGTAAAAGTGCCCAGGCTCCAAAAAGGGCTTCACTGCAATCGATGACCGGAGCGTTGCTCCTCCTCTAAACTTCAATCTCCTCGCATGATTGATGATCTTGGGGAGCTTTGATAATTGACTACTCTGAGGTAGGGCACGGGTTTCTATCAAGAGAGGGGATTGGACGAAAGAAACATACAAAATTACTTTCCCCACAAAAGCTTTTTTCCTCTTGGAAAAGTTCATTCTGGGCTTAGAGGGGTGCTGCGTGTCGTTTAATTTGCTAAAAAGGGCAGAGTAATAATTAGCAGCAAGATTAGGAGGCATTACGGAGATATTAAGTATGCACGCTGGCTTACAACCACAAAACAGATAACAAGTAAGCACCATGATCACGTATTAAAGTCGGAATTCATATATCTTTGATCACTTAAATTATTTTTTTTTCTATCACTAACTATATGGATGGGTGCAAGATCAAATATTTTACATGTGCGTGTATTTTGCGTAAGTTACACTTTTCAGTGCGTAAATGTTTGAGCGTGATAAATTCTTCAGTCAAATTAACTTTTTTTTCCCCTCGGAAATTATAATTCATGCACTCAAGTCCAGGCAGTGTTTTGTTTAATTCAGCTCGAAGCATTCTAAGTGTCCGCTTTCTCTCATTCAACCTCTTCTTGCTTTCTCTTTAGGACTCTTCTCAGCAAAACACGGAATTGGGTGGGAGTTGGAGCTTGTGTTGCTTTCAGCTTTTTCGCCTCCAGTGTGGAGTTGAAGCTTTCCCTGTGCCTCGCATATACTCTGCATATCACAAGATTTGGTCTCTCCTCTCTCTTCTCTGGAGCTGCTGTAGGACTGGCTATGGCCACCACTACTTCCGGGATCCGTCATTTCATTCGCCCACCGCTCAGCGCTGCGAACTGACTCTGTTTCTATAAGCAAGCTAGCAGCCAACCTGCCAACACTCGCTGACACTCACTCATCTCAGTCTCGCCAGATAGACGAAATACCTACGGGGGAAAGAAAGGAGATCCGAATCGCAATCTCTTAATTTCTACAGCTTTTTTCCCCCCTTCTTCTTCTTTTTCTTACAGTGATAATAAAACAAGATAGCGATCTGGAGGCATTAAAGGAGACGCGGACTTGGGGGATGAAAACGGACTAAAAAGATTCGTCCTTCTCTTGAACATCATCACCAACCGTCATTCATTCATTACCTTGACAACCTCTGGCTTTGATTGACAGCTGGAGTGGCAAAAAGCCATGAGACACGACAGTTTAGTTACATGCAGGTTGTTGATGGGCCGATTGTAACCTTCACTTTGGCGCATTTTTTCTTTTTTTTTCAAGGAAAGAGGGAAAACAAGAAAAATTGCAAAACTCCCCAATGCTACGAATTAAACTGAACCACAGTGGCGAATAGGACAATTCGCAAAGTTGGTTGAACGAGGAATCTTGCCTCTAAATCACTTTCTAACCGGGACTGGGATATTAAATATACGGACAGATTCAGGAGTTTATTGGAGCGCAGCCTGATGGCGCAAAGGGTAGGTTTTAAATCTCCTACACTTACCTGTTCAAATCCTCAGTAGAGATCGCTACCCTCTTGTCGCGTGCTGGCAAATTTACAAAGTATTCATATCAAAGCCCCTATATTTGACATTTTTGCTGCGTTCTCACTCTTGAAGCAAAGTGACAGCCTCTGCTTTTACCGACAGCCTCCACGACAGTCGTGGAGCAGTTTCACTGGAGACTCCAAACTAATTCGCTCTTTTCACCCACCAAACTCTGCGTGCAGAGGGGAGCACCAAAGTTGTTATGTTTCTGGTAATGACAAACTATATCGCAGATTTTAATATATTACACTTTTCTGCTTTGGCTGAAACGTGTTCTCACAGCCAACAGCTTTTTAGTTTCTCCGTTGCGTGTGTTCAGAATGAGACGAAGTGCTTTTTTTTGTACTTTTTTCACATTTGTTTAAAAAGTAATCGGGAATTACGCTCACTTTTACTCTAATGTCATCCCCAGTACGATGAGCTGGCCCATTACGGTGGGATGGATGGAGTCCCGCCGTCGATGTACGGGGACCCGCATGCTCCCCGGCCGCTTCCCCAGGTCCACCACCTGAACCACGGACCGCCGCTGCACGCCAGCCAGCACTACGGAGCTCACGCTCCTCATCCAAACGTTATGCCCACCAGCATGGGCTCTGCTGTCAACGACGTTTTAAAGAGGGATAAAGATCAAATTTATGGGTAAGGTTTGCATAAACTAAATTTGCGTCCTTTTGTGTTTGTTTGGTTTTCTTTCTTTCTTTCTATTTTTTTTTTTACAAAGCTTTCCGTTTACTTAAACTTTTGTTTCTCTCTTACCTTCAGTTTTAATTGTGTTTTGAGCAAGTCTGACCGCAGTTCGGGCTTCTATTGTTGGTTTGGGAGTTTTGCTAATGTGTAATTTTACACTCATTGTACAAAGCATCGTCAATCCAGCAGTAAGTAAAAGTATGAGCCTTGAGCTTGTAAAATAATATGGAAGCTCAGGAGTCCAATCTCGAAAGTCGCAGACTCTAAGGAATTAAAGTAGCCTATTAAACAAAAGAAAAACAAAAAACATTAGCAACAAACTTATTTTAATATTACTCCAAGCGATTTATATGAAAAAACATGACTGACTTTAAAATACTTTTGCTCTTGCTTAAAATGTTTTTTTTTTTTTAAATTGCAGTATCACACTCACATAAACTCTCCCTCACTCACACACACACACGCCGACACACACTCTCTCTCACACACACACATGGCTATTGCGTTGCCACGTACCGTGTGTCTAAGCCTACTTTCATAAGATTATTCCCAGGCAGTGAAAGAGAACGTCTGTTTCTATGGATGAATGCAAAACTAAAAATATGATTACAGGTTTTGCTCACTGATACGTCCACAGAAAGTGCTATAATCCACTGATATAATCTGGGCTGTAATGTGGAGTAAATCCACCTCATCTCGCTTACTTACGTTTTTAGGCTATGTACGGAATAGTTTCCCTTGATTTTTATGCTCCCACAAATCAAAACGACAGAAATGATGAATCTGAAGCCGTGATTTATTAAATGATTGGCTGATAAAGAATTACATTTTCTAAAACTATAACCTATATTTTAAAAAACAATATTTTTGATTGTATCATGATGTTGATTGATGGGAAGTTATATTTTACTTACTTTATAGAAGCTGTAGGCCTGTTTTGGGTAAAATATATAACTCTCCAGATAATCAACCGGCAAAGTAACTGCAAAATTATATAATATGAAGATTTTTAGTTTACCGTATGGTTGTATATAATTTTTATTCTGAAGATATCCGTATTGTTTTTTTCTCCTTACTTTTCTTGACTTCACAGTCTGTTTTCATTTTCTTTGCACTGCAAGAAATGTCAGTTTCAACAAGTCAACTAATATATTCAGCTGAAAAGGTTCACTTTTCTCAGACTTTGAGTTGAAATATCCCAGATGCGTATTCTGACTTATTTTAATTCAAAACAGCCAAAGAATTGATCTGATACCAGCTATCCAATTTAGGCTCTTTTATTCTTAAGATGCTGCTGCTTGTAGAAGAAGTGTTTAGAAATCAAAAGTCAGAGAACAAATATATACAGATAGGCTATTTTATCAACGTGTGGTAGAATTTTTTTTAAAGTTTCTAGGAGAGAATAAAGAAAATTGGACATAAATGCAGGTTGATTGGACATTTTTTGCAGTGTGGAGCCGGTGTGTTGCTTGTACTCAGGCTGTGTTTCCCCTCTTGCAGTCACCCTTTATTCCCATTGCTCGCACTGGTTTTTGAGAAGTGCGAGTTGGCGACGTGTACTCCGAGGGAGCCCGGCGTAGCAGGCGGCGATGTCTGCTCTTCAGACTCCTTCAATGAGGACATTGCAGTCTTTGCCAAACAGGTCAATTTTGCACAATGGAAAAATACATATATGGATATGATGGCTGCTTCAATGCTTCAAGTTTTCTATTTGATTTTCTAATATTTTCTATATATATATATATATATATATATATATATATATATATATATATATATACTACGAAGAAAAACAAAAAAACAACAAATGCTTTTGTAATAAGAAATAATAACGATGTGTAAGCGTGAAACATCGCAGAATTCCAACTTATGACGCGAGTTTAATTAATTGAATGTTTAAAAATTATCTTTTTTCTGTTTACATTCAGGGGAAAAAATTCCTATCGTTTCACGCTGAAGTAACTTTTACATGTGCTGCTTTATTTTAGGTCCGAGCAGAAAAACCTTTATTTTCATCAAATCCAGAGTTGGACAATTTGGTAAGCGCACCTCTCTTTTCTCTGCCGATACCCTAAAGTGTCCACAGCAGTGTAAATATATGAACATGGGATTCAAACTTCAGCACAGATCTCAGATCTGTTGAAGTCCAGCTTCGTGACCACTTCAGCCTTGACTGTCTTTGTCCAGTATTCTTAGCTAAAACCCAGCTCACCAGTGTTTAATTACCTATTCGACTGGGACATGTAACTTTTAGTGTGCTATAGTGCACCTCATACTCCGAGTAAGATTTTTATAGCTTTATTGGAGTTCAAGAAAAATTAATTCTGCTTAGTTGGTCATATTAATTGTGATCATTTTTCTATCTTTCAGATGATACAAGCCATACAAGTATTACGGTTTCACCTCTTGGAATTAGAAAAGGTGCGTCTTACACAAATATATTTTTTTCCTTTTCCTTTTCTTTTAAAGTTGTGGCAAGTGAATCATGACACCTACATTAAACCTAAAATAGACTAATATTGTCCAACCTGCAGCAAGAATCAAGAAAGTGCTGTTGTTATTGGATATATCTGACAGAAAACCGGAACACACTGAGAAAAAGTTTAAGGATTTTGATTTTGATAAAATCTGTTATTTTATAAAAGCCAATAATTGATGCAGCTGGAGTAGCTATTGATGAAATATGTCAGAGCCTCTGTGCCCATGCTGCACATTGCTATTGATCCGCAGATTTAGTTTCAGTCGCTCATTATCTCGCCAGCTTACGGCATGCTGTTTATTTTTTGTCGTTCAACTTGTTGCATGGTCTCAAGAGAATAATAAGCACTGCAACAATTTCACTATTGTTTCCTCGCTGCCGATAATACCCCTTAATTGGAGTTATTCTTGGACTGGCTTGAGCGTTTCCCCATCCTGAAAAAGGTGTATTTTTTTCCTTCCTCTTTTCTTTAGGTGCATGAGCTCTGCGACAATTTTTGCCACCGGTACATCAGCTGTTTGAAAGGAAAAATGCCAATAGATCTAGTTATTGACGAACGGGATGGCAGCTCAAAATCAGATCACGAAGAACTTTCAGGATCGTCGACTAACCTTGCAGATCACGTAAGTAACGCCATCATTATTTTATTCCTTGGCGTGCTGTTTTTGTCCGGCTCTCATCGGAATATCTGCTGCTGGGTCCATATATTTCTAATGCACGTGACAAATCATCTATTTTCTCAAATAATCAGTTTCTCATACAGCCAACTTTTGGGCTACTTAAAGCGTCAGTGTGACCCTGCTGTGCAGTCAGTAAATAGAGCATGCTCTGTTCTGCAAGGAAAATCTGCCGATCGATGTTCTGAGGTCAAAAGCTACATGTGATACAATAGACCGAGTTATTGTTTTAGTCTTTTGATTAGGAGCAGTCATGTGTGCATAATGCGTCCGTGCTTGCGCGTGCGTGATGAATAATTGAATGAGTGTGTATGCGTGCATGTTAGGGGCACGCGTGTTGCTTTGCTTCCTCGCATTTTGGAGCGTTGCACGCTGAAGGGGGAGAAAAAGTGAGGCAATTATCTGTTACGCAGGTTTAACGTTAAAGCAGGGTATCAGCCGTATAAGCTTTTGCTTTAGGCCAATATTTAAAAAGAAAAGGGCTTTATATTTGGGGTTGTGCATTAGGAGTTGGATATGGCCTGTGCGCGTGAAGCTGTGGATTTTGCTGCAGAGGTGGAGAAAGTGGTTGCCTATTGAAAGAGATCTCAGAGCTAAAGGCTTACCATCAATGTCAAGTTCACAAGGCATATGATGGTTCGTCTGGAGGCTTTCCATTGCTGTTGATGTTAATGTGTTTAATTGTTTCGTATTGATTGCTGCGTGGTTTGTACTGCAGTTGCTTTCTCCTGCTGCCCCGTTTTATGGCCGGAGGCTCCACAACGTTGAATTCAATTATATGCACCTGAAGTACAGTAGCTTTAAATTTGAAGATCGATTCTTTACTTGAAATCGTGCATTTTCATCGTAATAAACACAGAAACTTCCCTCTGCAGTATGGGCTGAGCTGACAGTGTAGTATTGAGTGGATATCTGTGAATTACCGCGCCTGTGATAAAGCTAATGTTTTGGTGGGGAGTAAAAATGAGCGGCTATAGAGTAACAAAGTGACTGGTTAATATCTATGCAGCACAAGGCCAAGCCTATTAGGAATTAAAGCAGATTTAAGTGTTATGCAAAGTCTCTGCGCTACATCTGTTGGGTCTGGCTGTAGGCCTAACAGCAGTGGATTCTCTTTGAATGGCCATCGCCTTCTCAGACCATTCACAGCGCACTGCACCAGGTTAACTGAGCTTTAGTCAGAGCGAACAGGACTATGCTGAGCTTTAGAAAGAGGTCAAAAAGAAAAAAAAAGCATCAGTGTGATCCACCAACACAAGTGTAGAAATGAGGCATGCTGTTGTTTATATTGGAGAGATTAGATAAACTGGCCTGTTTAGTTTCATGGCAGATGGTTGATACTCAAGCCAATTTCCGATGGAGCCTCCAATGCTCAGACACCAGCTTTGTCATCGCTCCACTTGTAAGAAATATTTTGATAATTAGAAAATTAAATATGCCAATAAAGCAAATAAGGAGCAGCAATAAACAAAGCAGGTTGCATGACAGGCTATTTATCTTGGAGTCGTTTGGACTGACCACCTCATTAGGCATTTAAGGTTTGAGGGATTTATTTCACTTTTGTGGCACCATTGAACTTTTTATTACACCTAACTGCTGGGCTGAATTTCTCCAAAGTAGAGGAGTTGTTTTGTTTGTTTTGTTTCTCCTTTTTTGCCCCTGTTTGCTTTCAGAGCCACGTTTGAACAGAGAGGGGATTTTAATAATAACTACACCTTATGGAAATATTATACTGCAGTTTATATTGGAAATAAATAGTGTGTAAGACAATGCGTACACTTCACAATGCTTAGTATTTGCACACGTATAACTGTTGAAGTGAAAACATGTGCACTGAGTAACCATAAGTAATTTATAAAGGCTAATTTGAAATAGCCCTACTACAACTCACTGCAATGCATTTAGGTGCAAAACTGCATTTCTGAATGAAGATAATTTTAATCCTTGCTGCATTTTTTTTTCCTTTTAAAAATTTTTATTTATTCAGTTGTCTTTGCCTCTGTTTTATTATTCATTTCTGTCCTTGTCTCATTGAGGAAAGTAAAGGCAGTTTGATAGTTAGATATGCTAATTTATTTAGTTAGAATCTCTCACGTCCATTTTTCTTTGCTTTGATATGCATTTTTAATATATAGCCCTGGGCTACATCTCGTTTGGAGAAAGTTGGTTTTTCTGGAGATGATGAGGCTGTTCACTGAGAAGGAGGCAGCCCGTTAAGCTTGTTTTTATGTATGTCTTTTTCCTTTTCTTCCCCCACCCCCCACCCCATCCTCTTCCCTCCTCATACCTGATGGCAGAGCATAATAAGCACAGTTTTATTTACACTTGAATGCAGCACTGTCTTGCAGATGATTGGATTATGGTATAGTGAGAGCAGGATGAGGCCTTGCTGACACTGTTGATTTCCCTTATTCTCTGGCGGTGACTATCTCAACCATGTAGCCCACCCAAGGCTTCCAAACTCATTGCCCCTCCTCACATTGACTCCATTCTATAAACGAAGGGGAAAAGATGCTGGATTCTACACAAAGAGAGATAGGAAAGAAAAAACAGCTGTGTAGTTTCATAAATGGATGTGTACTTGTGAACGGTTTGCTCTCTTGTCTTTTAATTAATGAATAAAATTTCTGTCTCTTCTGTGCTACATCCAATTAGGCAGACAAATAGAATTAACAATGTCTGAGTATTATCTGTTCTAATAAATTAGCCTTTGTGTCTTCTTGTGGCATTGTGCCGCTTCTTCAGTCAATCTTAGCAGAGGGCTTTTTCATTTCTTTTATGCATATGCATTAGATTGAAGAGACTGTCTTTGAATTCCTGCTCAGCTCCAGATTCGTTATATAGAAATTGTGCAGTACGCAGGCTCCGATGGTTTGTTTTTGAGAGCTTTCTTCAGGGAGTTCCACTAGTTTCCATAGTTATGGTGCAGCTTATCTTGAAACGGCTTGACTGAAAGTGGAAAAAAGGAAAACAAGCCCTTTCTGTTAGATCTTATTCTCTAGTGCAGGTTTGTGGCACTGTACCAGATATATGGTCAGATATGGTGACATCAAAGATTCAATCAAGTAAATGCAATTGTTCATGTTGAGCCTCTGCAGTGATTTACTGCGTATCAGTGAAGATATGTGCTTAGTAATGCCCTGTCCTATTTCTGTATGTCACCATGCACAGTGCAGACCGCTGCCTGTGGACAGTGAGCCCTCGGGCCGAGCTGGCCTGCTGAACCGTGGAATTTCTCCGTTTTTGAGGTGGTCTAATTCTACAAGCTTTGTTCTCCTCGGGGGATGAGTGTGTTTGGACCTCATAACAGTGCACTGCTGACTTGGGCTGCTCTGTCTATTCCGCACGATTGTTTTGTGAAGTTTGGCTGTCTGGCCTTACATTTCCTATTTGATTAGTGTTCAGAGGCAGGACCCTGTTGGCAGGCATATCTAATCATCACTGCTGTGGCTGAAGAGAGGCTCTGCTCACTTGTTGCATCTCCCACACTCCCCCTCTTCTAAGCTGTAAAATAACTGCAATGACCAGTTGCTCGCCAGTCGTTTCAGGATCATGAGAGACTTATACATTTACTTTGATTTTGATACAAAATATACAGATAATGATCGAAGTGGCATAAATTTACATGCTAATGTGAAAATGGACAAGGAATAAATGACAGCAGAATTATCCATAATGAACTGTCAGTTTCATTTCTTCCTTTTCTTTTAAAGAAATGTTATTTTGATGAATGCCAAAGCCATGAATCACAACAGCTTTCATATTTTATTTGAATAACTTTTTCTTTCTAAAAACATATTTGCTCGTATAATGTGGCTCCTTAGCAGTGACTACTATAAGATTGCTTTTGCCTCGGAGAAAGTTTTCAGGCATAAATGCCATCCCTCTTGTCTGTTAAAACATGCTGTGGAGAATTATTAGCTGCTAAATTAAGGACTCTTTATACTCTGGATAATTGAGGGTGTTGTAAATACTCAGGTGTTCAATAGATGTGCACCTACACTTTTTTTTTTTCAAGTGCCTGCATCTAATTACGGGCTTAACTCGGGGGGGGGTGGGGGGGGTGAGGAGTTTTTTCTCTTTCTCTGTTTGTGCCATGCGGCAAGATGTGTCTTGAAATGTCAGCTTGCCTCCTGATTTATGGTCCTGTGTGTTTCTGGTGTGTCAGCAATTCTGTACATGTTCAGCACGGGATCCCTGTAGCTGCTCCTCACACTGGTAGTACAACACAAACACACACCCATGAGGTTAGTCTTTCTCAGCCTACCTCATGCTGCTACTGCGCAGACAGATTTCCCCCTTTCCCTCCGGGTTTCAAGGGAATTGGAGGGAAATTCAATGATGCTGCTAAATCAATTTTATTTGAAATTCCTAGGGATGTAGACAGAGTGTAGTAAGGGAGGTGAGATTGTGCTGGGCAGGTGTTTGTAAATGAGAAACAGGGGACAGGAGCAAAAGAGACAACAGCATTCTCTTGCTCTCCTGTGGCCTGGCTGCACTACAAGCAATCCTTCCCATATTGTCTCCTGCTTTTATATTAATTACAACTTGTATTATCAGCCGCCAGTTGCTAACCCCAGCAAATAGAAAAGGCTGCCCCAAGAGACCATGCTTCTTTTGTATCTTACTCTCCATCTAGTCCTATTGTGTACATTTGTGTGTGTCTTCTCGCCCTGCACATATATGTGCGCTTGCTCGCTAGCATCTTCTGCCTCCTCCTCTTGCTAACACTGCTCTTTAACACAATTAGTGAAGAGCATGGAGTGAACCATGTTTGACTCCTAATTATGCCCAGCTTCGGGGAATAGTCACATGAGCTAGAGGCCCCTGTTTTTTCTCTCTCTTTTGCTTCTTCTGTTTTTCTTCGAGGACTCCTTGTGTAGGTTGAAGAAGACTGTTTGGATGACAGGATTTTTTTCTTTCGCAACTTGTTTGAACTTTATCAGACCCATGGGGGTTCTGACAAAATGGTTGTGTGTGTTTGTGTTGTGCAGTGTCTGATGATGCACCCGCCATGGCTCAGAGAGGTGCTCTAAATTATTCATACAGAGGAAAGGCTGTTGCTTTTGTCGCCTTGTGTAGCGTGGAAAGTTAAAACTGTTGTTTTGATATTCATTGTTTTGTTTTTCAGACAAGGTTATGAATGAGCAGTGACTTACAGGTATTTAAAGAGCGTTTGCTCTGGTCCTAGGATCTACAGTATCATTATTATTATTATTATTAGGTCGTATAAAGTGCTGCAGTCCTCTTTTTGCTCTTTAAGAGCCAAATTAACAAATCTCTTATTCCAGCATATAGGCACATTAAATCCAAAGGGTAGCAAATCATAGCAAAATATCATTCCCTTTCACACCATTAGCCGAGGTGTCTTTGAATTTAATTTAGTACCAGCACCATTAAAAATGACACATTACTCTGCAATGATAGCTAAATTAAGTCCTATCGATTCCACAGTTGCATTAAAACCATGCTGTGGCAGCAGCTAAGAGAGCGTGTGTGAGAGCAGCCTGCATAGTGTTTCAGGTTTGTCTTGTGCCTTGCCTACACTCGGTGTCTCATCATGAGGAAGTGGAACCCAGTCATTTACTTCTCTTAGATCAACAACAGCTCGTTCGGAGAGTACATAGCCTCGCTCTGCTTAAATACATAATGCATTCTGGGAATTCTGGAATTCTTACCTCTCTTTCTTCCTTGCCTGCGTGCTGCACATGACAAAGACGAGGGGATTGATGGGCTTTTCCCACATTAGTGATTTTACCCAGTTTAGCGCTGTGTTGAGACTCACAGAAAATTACTATAACAACAGACCTCGCTGCCATGTGTTGATCAGTGGCCCAGAGAGTGAAAACACCACAATCACCGATCCCTTTCAGAGCAAGGACACTTTTCCCTTGGCTCACTATAAAAGGGTAAAACCCACGCATGGGCTATTGTTCACCCTGTCTTCTTACCCCTCTCCTGAGTAATTCTCCGAGCTCTTTATCTGATTGCCATCCGGTGAACAGCTGACGCTGAGAGGGCCTTGAGTGGAGCGCTGGGTCTGAAGGGTCTTGTGTGTTTCTGTCTGCTGTTTTCAGCTCCGAGCTGTTTGAGAAAACAGCCCGCCTTCCCCAAAAAACTTAACAGATAAAAGGGCCTCGCTCACAGGCATAGAAGCAGCCTCGCCTCCGCAGCAGAACAAGCAGCAGCACATCAGGACTGTGTGCCCAGGGGAGCTCGGCAGCGGCTTGTCTTATAGCCTTTATTTCCCTGCGAACCTCCATTAGTCTCCAGGCTCTTTCCTGTCTGTCCTCCTCCAGTACAGCTCACTCTGACTGGGGTACCAAAGCAGGCAGGCAGGAAGCAAGGCGGACTCTACTGTGGTGGGGGATCAGGGAAAAGAAGTTCATCAGGAACTGAGATTGGACAAAATGGTAAAAATGGTCTTTTTCTTGGAATCTTCTGTGTTGGGTACATTTTCCTTCTACTTTTGTACAAATGTATTTGTGTTTATGTGTGTTTGAGAGAGAAAAAAACACATAGCGGGAACTGAGAAGTGGGTTGAGGTTTGTGGGAAGCCTTGGTGAAGGCCTGTGTTTGTTTGGCTTGGGTTCTGCTCAAGGGGCTGCTTCACTTGGGCCCCAGACAACGTTCGGCTTCACATTTGCCAACATTTTGTCATCATGCTCAGGTGACATGTTAAATTGGGAAAGAGCAGCTAGGGTTGCATGAGCTACGAAGCTGTATCAACTCTGTGTGGGCACAAGCGTAGTAAATGACGTGACCAGTCTGCCTCTCTATTGCCTGAATGGTAGAGGAAATTCCACCTCTAGCCTGCCTTCATGTGGCACTGATAAAGCCTTTCCTGTACAGTAGAAAATCCTGTTTCCCCCTGTGCACTGAGAGGGCAGTGGGAATGCCCTGGAAAGGGAGGAAAAGGAGGGGGAAAAAGTCAGAAGGAAGGACAGAAGTAAAGAAAGTTGCCTTAAAAGCCATGGATTTGTTTATGGATTTGTCTTTGAAGTCAGCCAGAATAGATTTAACACATTTTTTAGAATATCTTTGTATATATAAAAGTGAGTGTCCATACATGTGTGTTTATAGTTCTTGCTCTATTATGTCATTAGTATGCAAGTATAAGTGTATTTCTGAAAGCCTTTGTGGGTGTGTGTGTATGTCAGTGTGGGTGTGAGCACATTTTTGGCAGATTAGCAGGAGAATCACTGTCATATCTTATTTTCATTTCTGACAGTGGTAATGATTAATGGCAGCTGTGGTGTGTTTGGACTTTTTACCTCTATATTTCTCACTTGACACGGAAGTCTCAATTGGTTATGGTATAAATGAACACCACTGGGCTCTGCCATATGTGTTTAGACGATTACTCACAAGTGCTCTACTTGCAGCTCTCAAAATCAACTGCCACATTAACTGTGCTGTGTTTTGCTCTCATGCATTAATGAAACACTTTGATTACAGTGTTTTGACTTATAGCCAGCTGCATTAGAGCATCATTTTCTTTCCATTCATGTATGATTATCATAGCTTATTTGATTGTCTGCTAGCTTAGAACTAAGCAGTAGGGCTCTTCGCCTCGCCAAGAGAATGTAAACAGGCCAAGGAACCTCACAGTGCCTCACAGTAGATACTTAGAGATGTCAGTCTCATGTTTCCAACACACTCATGGACTTTCTGTGTTTCTGTGCTTCTCTTCTACCTTCTTCTCTCTCTGCTCCTGGCTTGCGGCTTGGCTGGGGTATGCGGTTGGATGCTCGGATGGATGGATGGATCCCACGCTTGCGTTCTCCCTTTTTAAACCATAGAACCCAGCTTCCTGGAGAGACCACGATGACGCCACCTCCACACACTCAGCCGGCACACCGGGGCCCTCCAGCGGGGGACACGCTTCACAGAGCGGTGACAACAGCAGCGAACAAGGTGAGCATGCTCACTCACACAGAGTATACATGGGTGTTCCTGTGAAATCCAGCATAAACACATAGGCATATATCCACGGAGGACATATTAATCCTCATGCTTGGAATGAGTTGCCAACACTTTACTGTGTCTAATGTGAAATCTATAGTGAATAGATGTCTCTTTACATGTGCCCCAGACATTCCTTTTGCACTTTGGATTATTCCCTTTTTTCTTTTAATTTTTTTTTTGGACTGGAATCCATGTTAACACAATTACACCTAAAAATGAACATGCTTATCCACTGTAACACTCAGCCACAAACACAAGCAACAGCTACCCTTCCAACCCTGTAATACACCAACCTTATACAAGGCTTTCCAAAACATTGCTATTTAGAGAGCTGAACAAAAGCTGGTGATTAATAGTAAATTTCTGCCAGTTCTTACTTGAATTTAAATCATATCAACTTTGCCTGCACAGCAGCCTGTAATCATGTCTCGTTGAGTCTTGTGCTATCTTGCACGTGGCTTGCCAAACAGTAACAACACATCTAAAAAGAAATGCATTTGAATTAATTATGGATTGTGTATTTAAGCTACAGCTCTCTGCCTTGCACTGTTGCCACGGTATCAGTTATGAAATTGTAAAGAAAATACAAAACAAAACACTGGCGTGTTGCTTAAAATGTGCACCTGGCTTCTTTTTTCCTGTCCTTGCCTTGTTTTGAATGCACCAATGGTCTCTCTCACTGAAGGCAAAGTGTGTGTTTTTGTGGGTCTCCGTCTCTACACGCCCTCTGGCAATGTCCAGAGTTTTTCATGGAATTTCATCACACTTTTCTACACACACAAACCCACTCAAGTACACACTTCTACCAACTGTGTGAGGATGACTGTTGTGTCTGTTCAAGACTATCGTTTTGCCAATAAGCGATCAAACGTATCGATGGAATGTGTCCTCTGTGGTGCAGGCGCTTAAATCATTGCCTCTCTAGACAGAAACAGCAGTTGCAGCTTTTTAACTATTAGTGACCACAGATTGAGGGCCACAGCAAATCTCTGGTTGGCTGTGTGAGAAACAGTTGGATTGCAGGCTCTTGTCAAGCTAGAAATAGAAAGACAATGATAACTAAAGTTATCTAATCAACATAGGGGAAACTTGGCTAATAAAAAATTACACGCAGATATGGATTCTCCTCTTTTTGCTTTCCCTCAGGAGAGTGCATTAACAGATATTGGGCAACAATTGTAGATCACATTGGACTGTCACACAGGTCACAGAGGACACCCTTAGTAAATACAAGTAGTTAACAATAAATAATAAAGAAAAAAGAAACATGAGAGAGGAAAATTATGAAATGAAGTACAAGAAGAGTTTCTGTATTGCTATTTGCAAGTGCAAATACATGAGGGATGAAGAGCAGCTGAAAGATGAGGGGGGGTCGACAAGAGAAAGAAATGCACTGCCTATTGATTATCTTACACACATAAGTACAAGTGACCTGTAATCCACAGAGCACTTATCGACTCCTTTCCCCACCGTATCCAGTAACAGCAGATCAATACAGGCCAAAGACAGTTACGGTACAGCACCATGCACCGGGCCAACGCAGACCTAGACTGGATCATGCTAAATGCAACATCGAGCAGCTCATAAGGTTTCATGATAAAAAGTAAGCAGTTTACAACAGATGCAGAGATTTAAGGAGGGTGAAGGAAGAGTCATTTAAGTACAAAGGTTAAAGAGTAGAGAAGGTGAAAAAGTAGACAGCAAAAACAGAGAAGGAGAGAAAAAAGGAAAGAAACCAAGGGCAACTGATTTAATGGTCTAATGAGGCCGTCCTCTAGCCAGTTGTTTTGTGTGAGGCATGCTCTGACCTTTCGCTCCGCTCGGGAGCCCCGCCGCCTCATTTTTCACATTCTTGCAATTACGTTAACGCTTGAAGCGCTCGCTGACTCCCGAATCTGGCCCTTCCATTCTGACAGAGCCTTCTCCTCCTCTCCCCCTTCTCCACTCCACTCCACTCCACGCATGAACTCGCCTCCTATCTCAATACATTTCAACATAAAATTTGTAGTCCGCACTCTCGAGTCCACTGAGAAAATGTGAAATGTGCGCTTCACTTCAGTAATGGGGTCTTTAACAGCTTGGCCCCTGTTAAAAGGGGTGACAATGTGGATCAGTTGAGGAAGACAGAATAGATGGGTGAAAGTGAGGAAGGAGGAGGGAGTGAAAGATTGCATGAGACCCACAGTGCTTTCGGGTTCCAGCTGGCAAGAAAAAACTAAACTTTTCTTTACCATGTATCATCTTGAAAAGTTTGTTTTATGTGTGCCTGTGGCTTGACAAATATTTAGCACAAAAATTGACCCAAAAGCATCTCTGAATATAAGACTCCTGTCCACTTCTCCCCCAAAACAGTGAGACATAATTGACAGTGAGCAGATTCAAATTTCTTTTTTTTTTTTCCTTTTCACTCTGCTTTTGGCTAATTTATGGGAGGTACATGGTATTAAATGTCTGTACAACCTCCTAACTTTTTTTTTTTTTTTTTCATTTTGTGGTCTACTGTAGTGAGCATTGATCCTATAAAAAAAAAAGATTTTGCAAGTGTGCCTCTTTCAGGAAAAACAAACAAACAAACAAACAACCAAAAAACCATCAAGAAGCAAACCAAGGAGAAACAAGCTCATAACCATCAATGGAGACTTTTCTCAGAGTTTCCATCCAAGAAAAGTAGTCATGGATTATCTCACTCAGGGCCAATTCTGCCCTTTCACTTACTGACTTTAGAGAATGACTCCCTATGTTCAGGCTAGATAAACAAATATCAGCTGTTGTGGGGAGATGGTTCAAAAGGTAACACACAATAACTTCAATGTCTCTGCATGCACATCATTTTGATTAACAGTCCTTTGGAGATCCTCCAAGCTTATCTAGAAACATCAGAGACATCAGTTGCAGGGAGTTAAACTTGATGAATGTGCATGCCTTAAGATAGCACTCGTTTCCAAGCAGGTGTCCATAATATGCTAAGCACTCAAAGTGTGATGGAGCAGTGTGAGGAAATACTCTGCACATTTGCACACACCAAACACAGTAAAGTTAAATGATTTCAGTCATAAACAGAAAATCCGCAATACTGATTTAGCATCGCAAGCGTCGTTTTTTTCCCCCTCTCTTGCTGTATGTTTGTAAGTCTGGGTGTGTGTGACTGCCTCCCCTCCAGTCCGCACTTGTAATTATTAGCTATGCATGAAGACCAAATCCATGATGACATCTTGAGTGTTCAGCAAAGGGGCTTTCTGTACAATTCCCAGATTCTACTGTAGATGGAAGAGGCTCTACAGAAGAGAGGAGAAAGCATTTTGTACATTTTCTCAGCAATTGAACAATCCCCATGCTCTGTGGATAGACAGACTCCCCAGAGAGACTGAGAGGCGGAGATGGAGAGAAAGGGAGGGAAGAGAGAGAGAGAACTTGAGTGTTCAGCTCCAAGGGAGCATGCTGCGCTTGATGGTGTTGTGCTACATTTGCGTGTGTGTGTATGTGTGGGGAGTGTGGTGAGCCCTCTTGGCCCTGGCTTGGGGCCCCACTCAACAAGGTCTTTGTGGTTGAGCTCACTAGAGAAGGGTCATTCCTAGTGGGGACACGACTCCTGGTGTCCCAGCATGAACAAGACTTGTTGAAGTCTGCATTTTCAGGACCTTTGGCTTTGCCTTTATATTTTAATGGCTTTGCTTGGGACTTGAAATGTCCCCAAAATGTTGGGAGAGCCAGAAAAAAAAAACCCCAAAACAAACATGTAACCACATCAGGAATAACACCACAATCTCTGCTAAACACAAGATGGAAGCCTTGTTGCATTTTAGTAGCACATACTACGCCTCTGGAGTGATTGGCGAGGTGTGTCTGTGTATATAAAATATATGGTTTGTGTGTGTGTGTATGGGCACACATGTGCATGCTTTAGCTGGTTCCCTCTAAGTGCCTGTTAGAGTTTAATTTAGTGTAGTAATTAAAGCTGAACACTAGCCCATAAACAACAGATAAACAATAAAGCAGACCCAAGCCCTGCTGTTTCATGGCCCTTACTCCCAGCTGTTGGAGCACTGATAATTTTTACTCTGTGCCCCCACCTCACCACAACACAATGCTGAAGCAACAAGGGTGTGGATGTGTTGTACATTTGTGCATGAGTGTGTTTTAGTGGGTGATAGGAGAAGCTGAACAAAAAAGGGGCCAAAAACACATATAGGATATATCTACTTCCCATTAAAAGAAAACACAAAGCACCACAGTGAAACAATCAGTGAGTGTAAGACGAGTAGTCTGCCTCTGTTGCCATTTACAAAACTAGCTCACCAGCAACAGATATCACATAAACATTAAACCAGGTGCACCATGTGGCACATTCAGCTTATAACTTGCCATATATTACTCAGTAGCAGTGAGTAGAATAGCATTTCACGGAAAATAACCTTAGATAGACTGGCTTACTAAGGATAACAATGCCATAATGTTTCAGGATATGCCACTATGTGCAACTTTAGCCTTGTCACTACATGCTGGTCTCATGTTAGGTATCTGCTGTAGAAACAGTGCAGTGTCTGTCTGATGGTTTGTTGGGAAGGGGCAGGGCTATTGTTGAAAGCTGAGAGGAGTTGCTGTGGAGGGGTAGAAAACACAGTGTGGAGGGGATACTTTCATGATCCCATTAGCATAAAAGAGGCTAAATTATTCATGTGGAGTGCTTAATCTATGGGGAAAAGTATAGTTAATGCACATAGTTTTAAAATGGATCTCTGCCTCTGCTCTAACACCAGATTCTTGCTAGATTCAGCATTCGCGGGCATTTACGGGAACGGCTGTCACTCTTTTTTTGCACGCACACACACACAGACTTGATGTGTGTGGGTACATAGGCACACTAGCTTAAGCACGGCTGCACTTCAAGCTGTTTCAAGGGGCTCTGCTCTCCAGCTCATCCTTCTCTTTCTGTCTCATCATAAGTCCTTTTCCCATCCTTACTCCCCCTCTTTCCATTTATTCTTCCATCTCTCATTTCTTCTCTTTCTCCCTCACTTGCTGTTTCCCTCACGCTTCTCTCTCACCCCTCTCTGTCTCGCCCTCAGAACTGCAGACTACCTGGCCCTCATCCAAAATGTGATTAAAGAGAATGATCAGCTCCCTCAGCTCCCTCTTTCCTTCCTCCCTTCTGTTCTCCCTTCCTTTTTTTCAGTCTCTGTCTTTCTTCTCAGTCTGTGTTACAGCTGTAAAACAATGAAAGAAGAGGTTCTGTTGACTGGAGTAGAGCCATCCCACAACATGACCATGACCGTCACCCCTTTGCCCTCCAGTCACACAGCAGCTCAGGCTCTCCCACTTCTTTTCCTACCGTCCTCTGTCCTCTTCTCTTAGCCTCACTGCAAGATGAAGCCGGGTCCCTCTGGTCCATAATCATGAACAGACCCTTTGCGCGACCTGGCTAGCCTGGCCTGGCTTGGTCAGGAGTGGGGGTCTTACACAGCAGGAAAGGCACATTAACTGGGTCAGCCTAATGTGCAAACTAATGTTTGGAGAACACAGGGAAAAAATTACCCAGATTATTCTGACAGCAGTTGAGGAGAATGTCTGTGCCATTAAGGGAAAGCTTGGGGAAACGTTTGTTTCTGTCTTCCTCTGAGAAGCAGATGAAGACCAGCTTATCTCAGGGGGAGTGAGAGGAAACAGTGTTGCAAGGATGCAATCAGGGCTTAACTGTAGTAAAGGGAGGGGGTGACTTTTTATTTCTTTTACACACAGGCTTCGGCCAAAAACAAGGACAGAGTGCATTGCTGTTGTATCAGTTCATTATACAGTAGGTTTACACACCCATGTTCCATTGCTGATTACACCAGTGCATGTGGTGATGATGAGTGCACAGGGGTCTGATGTAATATGACTAAAAGGGATTTGAGCACTTGCCCCAAAGGGCATTTCCACGTCCATTAATGCTGCCGTCATTGCATTTTCACGAGGATGACAGTGCTTCAGTTCTTTAAAGGGAGAGAGTGTTTTCCTTGGGAATTTTTTGTCTTGTTTCAGCAGGCTAGCCTGAAGGGGGTCAGCCAAGAAGTCACCCTTAAGAGGTGATAATCCAATTGCTCTAGCCTTCACCAGATTTGTTTTCCTCTTGTCTGGCAGTGTCTTGGTGTGTGTGTTTATAGAGAATGTAAGCATACACGCACATGTGTGTGTGTGTGTGTGTGTGCAATAGACATCGAATGAAAGGCACAGACAGCAAGATGCCACTGGTTTCAGTGCTCAACCCCAGACCCCATTCTTGATCACAGAGAGGTTATGGAGGCCAAGCCTGTCAAAGGCACACCTGCAGGGAAACTCCAAAACCCTGATTGCCAGCTTACACAGGGCCGTTTAAGGTGTGCTTATATGGAGTCTAACCCTGACTTCAAATGTCCTTTCCTTCTCTTCCCCTTTGTGTTTGACCAATGGGCCTTGTGCTCTTTTACTCTCCTTTCTTTCTTGTGGCTCTCTTGGCTCTTTAATCTCTTCCACCACCCCCACCCTCCCAATTCTTCTCCTCCTAATGTCCGAACCCCACAACACAGTAAAGGTCCCTCCAAAAAACAGCACGCAGTTGAGTAGACTGGCTTAGTGAGGCTAGCTACAGCTTGTTCACTTGCTGTGTGGTTTTCTCTTGTGTAAACCAGGGTTTACACATTCAAGCATATTTGGAACCAAGCAAAGCAGCTGTACCCTACAGGTACTGCTTTAACATGCTGCCACCATCCAAGAGAGTGGGAGGATGATAAAGGAAGTGTGTTACAATCCAGGTTCTTACTCTGCTGCTGATTTTCACGCGCTCATTTTTCACGTTTATGCAAAGCTTTTGAGGGCATTATGCAAGATAAGCTCATTTTCTAGTCTGATTCCCACTCTAGTACATGCTTTAATGACTCTTAAAGCCAAAGGCTGCTTTTTTAGGCATAATAGGAGTCCCGCGGTCTTTCAGTTTCTATGTAGCCAGGGTGCTTTTTCCACACCTGATCACTTTTGTTCACCCATTTTATGGCTATTGGGGAGCAGGCAGAGGTGAGCAATTTGACAGTGGTTAGCGCCATGAGCCCTAATGTTTATTGGAAGCATGCGACTAATAATTTTTGATTACCCCAGAGGAGGTATTAGCCATGTTAGTCAGCAAGGATAATTTCTTATTTACATCCCCCAAGCAGTGAACACTCTGAAGGAACACTGGGGCTAAATGCGCAACAAAACGAATCAAACATGCCAAACGAGATGCTCCATCCTGGCTGGCTGCAGGGCTGAAGCTGAGAAAATCTTCATTATGCATTTACCATAATTCATTTAGAGGGTTATCAATTTGCAGAATACAGAGAAGATGTTTGGAGGGGGAAGCGAGAGCACAATATCAAACGAAGAAAGAGAAAAAGGAACAAGGAAAAGCAAGATGAAAAGGAGTAAGATATTCAGTGCTTGGATTTTTAAAATGTTTTTTCCAATTACACACTTTTCCATGTTCTGAGGCAGAAGTTGCATGCTAAATAGTGCAATCTCTTCACTGTTACCAGTGTTACGCTCCGCCTCCTAACGGAGCAAAAGCTGATTACCCTTTACTGAAAGCTGTTTGGCTCAGGTGTTCTCTACAATTTTTGTTGAAATTGAGGCTACACAGAGATACTCCAGTTCAAATATTGCCTTTCTGTTCATTTAGGTTTGCTCTTTGTTTGGCTTCGACCCTGCTTACTCAAGGGTTTTTGTATCTGTCTCTTAGAGTGGATTTCAGGACAGTTACTACATGTTTTCATTTTTTTCTCCTGGCAACACATAATGAGAAAAAGAAAGACCTTTTAAAGCATCTTTCCCTCCGCCATCGGGCAAGGATGACTAAGGCCCCATTTGAACAATTGGAGGAAACTTATGGAGACGGGGAGTGTTTAAAGGAATGAAAGCAGCCAGAAAACACACTATCTTGTGATAACCAGCGCTTTCTTTCATTATCTCAACACAAAAACCTCCACCTTGGAAAAACTGCACTCACTGTGTTGCTTCATTGAAAAACAAAACAATGAAAACAAAAAGGTAGGGGAAAGCAAGGAAAAAAAGATTTATTTTTTTTTGTTGTTTTTTTTTTTTTTACATTTTTCAAAGTGAGAGAGATAGTTGCATTGTTTAGTACAAATACTTACTCCCAGGGATCCAGTCCTTAGACAACTGAGTGTCTGCAGGAGACATCTGTGAAGCTTGACCTTGTGACCCCGGAAAGAATGCTCTTAAGGTGGGGGGAAAACTGCCTTTTCCACTGCATCATGGCCTACAGGACAGCCCAGCAGCAGCACAACAAGCACACATGTCGAAGAAACACAACAGTACAACAGTTAGTCAATGAAATGAAAAACAGGTTGGAAAAAGTAGGCTATACATACTGAATAAGGAGATCATTTGAAAAGAAGAAAAGAGTTGTAAGAAAAAAGAAGCAAAGTGAAAATGAGGGGGGAAAAAAATTGGAGGCAAATACTATGTAACAGAAAACATAGACAGACTTGGGCTGAATGATGCCTCGCAGCCTTGACTGTCTCTTACTCCTTTGGCCCCCCATGAGATCATTTTCATCCTTTGAGTCAAAAGGAAGCCTGGTTGAAAATGAAAGGTTACACAAGCCAGAGCCCAAGCCCTCGGAATGAGAGAGGAGAAGATCCCTACTGCAAGGACCCTGCTGCTATTCAAAGCACCTGCCATTGTGTGGGCGCTCATCCAGGCCCATTGTTGTGCAGAAATTAGTCGTGCTCCCTTTGGCTCCCTTTGGCTCCAGAGGCATGCGGCAGACCCCCTTGTTGTTTTGGGTTCAGATACGTGGTTGGATAGATGCGTGGCCCCGGCTACTATCACCACTGGCTGTGGCCCTTTGCCCTCTCTCCCACAGCACAGTATATATATTTTTTTCCTCATCTACTCTGTTGTTCCCTTCTGAAGAACACTTTCAGGCCAACATTCCTATAGTTTTCTCTCATTCTTTTGTACTCCTACTCTCCTTTGGTGTATATGCTTATTGTTCTTTGGAGCACCCTCATTATACCCATGGTTAGATTTTAAGGGCCTCTCCCTTTGATTTTTGGTCTCGTGGGGAGTGAGTGGTGGGCTGGTGGGAGCTGTAGGGCTGGCCCAGCTCTCAGGACTCCCCAGCCAGCGTCTCAGAGAGTGGGCTTGGGGGTATTGTTGAACTGGGTTCCGTGGTAGAAGCACTGGTGCTACCGCTAGTACAGGGGGAGGATGTGAGGGTAAAATTGAAAAGTCAATAGCAAAGGCCGCATGAAAAAAAAAGGGTGAAACAAAAGGAGATGGAGAGCTTCAAAAAGCTGAGAGCTATGTAGCGCTACTAATTAATAGCATCAGAAGAAGAGCTTTTTTTCTTCCTTCTGGAAATTTAATGCTGCATATTAACTTGCAAGGCAGGATGATTAAGAGCTAATACTGTGAGTCAGGTCCATCTCACTGCCAGACCAGACTTTTTATTAGGGACGAGTAATGTCTTGGAATTGATAATGTCTATAGAAAATGTAAACAAGGAGAAACTTGCATTAAATTGCTAGGATCTTCAGTGTCCTTTAGGACTAAGCTGCAAAGAAGAAGAATAGTTAAAAAAAAAAAAGAAAAAAGAAAACACAGAGCACACAGAATGACACTGCTAACAGTAGGTATACATATTGGAATATTCACATATTTCTTGACTGTTCTTGAGTTTGCACATTATTGCATTATGCATTATGATTTATTGTAAGGGAGTCTCCTTTTTTCATGGAGTTAATGAAAAGGAAACGTCCGTGAGCACGATGAAATACGACTTTTGGTGGGTCAGCAAGACAGAGTGACAGTAATCTGAAGCAAGGCTTTGCAATTTGTATTTTTTTTTACTGCTGTAATAGGCTCTTGTCCCACTGATCCTGCTATCGCAATTTCCACATGCCAACAGCTGTCAAGCCCCTAAAATCAAAATTAGCACCATGGAATTGGGCCTTAATGAAATGACCTGCTGGATTTACCTTAAGGAGCAAGGCGGACAGTCAATACTAGCCTTGTCAAAACCATCTCTCTGCATGCTGCAGTCCCATTAACGAAAGGAAATAGTCTCGAGTAAATGTATTAAGCACTACTTCCACCTTCTAATTATATTTTTCCCCTCTCCCTTCATAATTCATTCACTCTTTCATTAGTTTTTAATATTGAAGAAGGCTTTTAACTGACTCTTCAGACTTCATTGGGTCACCAGTTATTTGTCACTGTGTATTAGGGGAATGTCAAAAGAGTCTATGCTTAATATTGGAAATGAATGTAGTGTATCACTGCTAGGATGGTGAAAATACATCTGCAAGAAGGTTTATTTTTCATAGCAGAAATCTAACAATTTATTCATAATTAAATGCAAAATAATAGTTTTAAGGATTGTACCTGGAATCCAAAATTCTTGGTTATGCCCTGCCTCTGCTTTCTATAAGAAAAAGTTAATGTGTGCCAAGGCCCATTGGAAGACACTGGTCCCTGGTTATTGACTTGTAAAGGAGCCCGTAGGTGAGGGGTCTTGACAAGACATGAGCAGCTGACTCTCTTGTAAAGCTGTATCTGATTGCTCTGCTAGTTGGCTCCCCAGAGAGATTCACTCTACCCTCTGTTGATCAGACTCTTATTCACGGCTGTATGGAAAAATGCAGTTATAAAAAGGATGAAAGTAGTTTCACAAAACGAGACGCTCTTGTTCTGTATGCCAGGATTACCTGCTTAAGTGAGAATAAAAATCAGGGAGGAGAGGAAGGGAGCAAAGAAATCAGTGGTTAGGTGAAAGTGTCGCATCCATGAGTACATATGATATCTTACTGACAAAGAACTTGTCATATTTATTTTTTGGGAAATTATGTGTGATGATCTTGTTGAAAAGGCCATTTGCATTCATGTGGATGTGATTGCTTGAGAATAACAGATATATAACTGGCAGAAAAAGCAGCCATCACCCAAACAAGATTCTCACTCCAAACAGATCTGACTAATTTATAAGGGTAAACTGCACTGACAGAGAGAGATAGATGCAGGTGAAGGGAGGAAGTTTTCTTTGAGTCTCCAGAGCAGGCCAACCCAAAGCCCTAAAGGGATCTCTCTCAGTTTGAACTTTATCAGGGGCTACGCTTAATCAATACGTTATCGGAAAAAGAATTAATTACTAAAGCAGAATAAAACAGCTGCATTTTAAACCAAGGATTCATCAATTCTGTAATCTCTTGGTTACAGCCCAGGTGTCAGGAGGATCATTTCAGCTCCATGTAATGAGGAACTGTGGGAGTTTACCCCAACCCTCTGTTGTCCTCCTCCTCCCCTCTCTGTTTCTGACCCCTCCCTCCAACCAATGCACTCTCTATTTTTTTTTATCTACCATAATTTCCCACCTTCTCACTTGATTGTCATACACTTGCAGTTCTCAGTCTATTTTACACTTTCCCTTGCCCCATTTTTAAGAGACCAACTGTATTACACTGTATTAAAAGCTCCCACACTCAACTGCATTCCCACCAAATTCCTATCTTCACAGGGATGTGATGCAAAAGTATTAAAGTTGAAATCTCTGGTGCGAAAGCTGACTAGAACGGGACATTCCTGCTGCTGCAGCCATCAAGCTGGACATTCCTTTGCTTAGGCTGGGATACTGCTGGTTTTGCAAAAATAGGGGAGTGTAAGAATTGGGGAGGGGGCGGTTTAATGCACATAAAACAATATCCCATGCTTAGGTAAAATACTGTTTTTCCTTTTTTTTGTTGTTCAAAATGTGTGACAGTCAGAGCAGAAGAACTTGCAATAAAATAAATGGTTTCTGGTGAGTCGTACTGGGGGGACAGAAATGCCATGTCGGAAGCATCCCTAGTGACAAAATAGCCATGGTCACAATGTTGTCACTGCCAATGCCATCCACCTCTCGGAGCCCTTGACCCCAGCCCAAAGCCTGCAAACGGACTGTCCTTGACTTCCCATAATGGGGGATTTCAAGGCAGGTTGAGAAGGGGTTATGGGTGATGAATTGGGTTTTTAGTGAGCTCATTAGGAAGCCAAACAGAGTTTAGACTGGCGGAGCGGAGCAACAGTGCAGTAATCAGTTCTGCTCGCTTTGTTCCCTGCCTCCAGGACATTTGTGTGAAAAAAAAAAGAGAGAGAGCGGGGAGAAGAAAAAAAAAAAAAAAAAAAAACTTCATGGCATTTGGCTGATGAGAGGACTGCTGGGCTGTTGAGCAGAGGGTACAGTCTGATGGTTGACTTGTTGATTTATAAACCTTTTAATTCATTTACTCTTTTAACCTTCCAACTCTATGCACAGCCATTCAATAACTGTTAAACTTTGCTCTGATGCCACTGTACATCAGGTGTCTGTATTAAATCCAAGTTTCCATCCTCTTTAAGTATTAAACAAGTTTGTTTGTTCAGTTTTAGGTTGTAATTGAGGATAGAGTCACTCCTGATGCTGTTATTTTACATTGTTTCAAATGGTGAAAGTTGCTCTGAATCAAGAAACCACAGCCAGTTAAAACTGGCAACTAGCCTACAGCTTCCCTCCCTGGTTTAGGTAGAGGCGTGACACACAGTAATTCTTAGACAGGATCATAAAGTCATTTTTTCACTAGCAATTGGATCCATATGATGCTTCTGTGTCCTTTTAATGTCTTTTTTCTCATTAATCTTTTCTTTATTTTCAGCTTTCATGATGTTATCAATCCAAAGTAAGGTACCTTTGGATTTTTTTTTTGCAAACACAAGCTCGGAAACAGCTTGTTTTACTAATTATCATGCTTGTTTCAATTCAGCATAGACCAAATACTTTAGGGAAATACCTGTTCTTTAATATCTTATGCAGCATCAAACCCTAGGATTTGGATATGCTTCTCTGGGTACATCCAGCTCTGTTTTCTATTATAACAATTATGAATTATAGAGTGAGTAATGTCGATATGTGTGCTTTTATCCAGTAAGAATAGCTCTGTTGTAGCATATTAAAGGAAAAAAGAAGTACAAAATGTTAGTAGATACAAGAAAGATTTACAGTTCTACACTGACAAGTTTCTAAATTTGTTTATGAAGAAACAAGTGATGAACTGAGATTACCTGTGAGACCAATTAACCCCATTCGATTCTGAATGTAAGGGAGGAGCAGCAACAGCTCCTACTGCAGTGTTTAGAGGGCAGGGGGAGCAGGGTGGAGTTGTCAGGGAGGCAGAGAGTGTGAAATGCCTGGTGGAGACCCAGAGCCCTTCATTAGCCACTGATCCCTGTCTGCTGAGTGAGGGGCAGTCATGGGCATCACAACTCCCTTTTAGTTCGCCCCTAAAAAAGCGGGGTGAGGGGGTGGAGGGTAGCTCCCCCATCCCCTGCAATTTAGCCCTTTGCCATTCATGCAAATTGGGTCCTGACATCTGCAACAGCCTGCCTCCTTTCTTTTATACATCTTTATTCCATGTCTTTTCTTTGAATCTTTCTTTGCTTCCAAAATAAAGCCCATTTTAGCTGGCGGAGTCTTATTGCAGCTGACATGCATTCTTTATATGCAATCTACCTCTTTGTAAAAACTGAACTTTGCCTTATTTTAAAAAGTATATATATATATTTGAGCAGAAATGGAGGAAAGTATGAGGAAAATTAATCCCAAGAAGTGTATTGGCCATCAAAGTCCCAATTGTCTTTCATTTATTTTTTTTGCAGGTAAGAGGTTAATAACTATTTTATATAATCTGCTCTTAGCAGATCAAAACTGTATGAAAAGATCAAAAAATTTGGAAGCAGTGACTTGTGAAGAAAAAAAAAATCAACTACACCAACAAAACAGACTTCAACTATACAACTTGCCCCCATTCCTCCCTCTTGTTGCTGGATCCACTCTTCTTTGGCTCCAGGGGAGAAGCTGAAAGAGAAGGGTGGCTTTGCTCCAGCCCATATTTTGGGTTATAAGGTAAAATGGTCTAACTGGCTGTTAAAAACATGTTTTACCTCCAACCCTACACTCTCACCCCCTCCCCCTCTGTTTCTGTCTCTGTTCCCTCTACTTCGACCTCACCCTCTATGGTAGGGATGTGCATAGAAGGGTCAACGCTGTGCCTGTGAGAGGCCTTGTATCGGTGGAGAGGCGATAGTTATCTGCAGCATTCCAGGGATGACAGAGAGATATCTGCCTGATGGCAGGGTTAGGGGGCTTAGAGAAGGGGCGGAGAAGAGAGGGAGGAGAAGAGGTACAGGAGTTGTTGAGCAACTGCTGCACCCTCTCCACACCTCCCTCCTTCCTTCCCTCCATGCCTACTTGCTGCCTGACTGCTTCGCTTCCTCACGCATAGAAAAAAAAACATCTAATTAGAAGCTCTTATTCCACTTCATTTAAGGGAACACTTAATGATGTATTTTTGTGGGGCGACAACTACACATTATTTCTTATGCAAAAGAAACCACTCAGTTGTAGCCCCCAGGATTTGGATACAGCTGTGTTGAGGATGGAGATTTGTCTTTATTTCACAGGGGAGTCATGGTTGTTGTAGGTGAAGGAAGAGAAGTTGATCGTGTGCTCTAGTACACTTTTAGCCAGTGTCCTGGTGGTAAAGGGGGTAGTCGACAGGAGGCGGGTAGCGACATCTGAGTTTGGCAGGGAGACTTGCTGAAGGAGAGGGTTTGTTGTAATTGCTCTGACAGGTTTTAAGGCTGTTAATGACTCCGGCCTGAGCGCCACCAATTTGTCAGCATGCTTGCTGTTTACTAAGCTGTTGTTTTATGGTCCAGTGCAAGGGGCTGCTGCTTGTTTAAGCACAGATCAGGAAATAATCAGCGTAAAACACTGGCTGCAGTGGTGCAGCCGCACTAAAACTGTTCCGTTTAGAGCCCTCATCTACTGTATGTATCTGATTGAGTGCAGTAAACCATATGGTGCGTTCACAAAAAAAGCACAAACATCACACTCATGGCTTACTTATAGTTATAGATTGGATGGTCAAGTATGTGTTTTATCATTAAAGGGATTATGTTCTACTTGTTGGCACTTGTCTATGTGGCATGAGCGCGAAGCATATTGCTAGCATGTGGTTATAGCAAAAAGATCTGTAATCCCCAGTCAGCACAGAGCAACAGAGGGCTAGCTGTTCCACTAGAGTGAATAGAGCCTCTACACGTTTGTGCATGTGCGTATGTGAGAGAGATTGTGTGTGTGTCAAAAGCATGTGGTCCCAGAGCCGGCAAAGACCCCTTCGTAAATCCAGAGTAAATAAAAGGGGTAACCAGACGGACAAAAGAGGAGCCCCCACTGCTTCTCTCATTCGCTGCCATTTGGGGGACTGAATGTGCTAAACGGCGCTTATGTTGGCTGAAAAGTTGAGGAGAAAAAGAGGGAAAAGGGAGGCTCTAAATCCCCTTCTTCTTTTCTCCTCATTCTCTGCAGCCAAGCCTGCAGGGATAGAGGTGGTGTAATAGGAGGGTGTTGGAGGGAGAGGTGGAGGGCTCGGTCAGAATGGCGTGCTAAGGTAGAGAATCCAAAGAAGCTCCCGCAACAACAAACCTCTTAGCTTCTGTTCTCGATCTAGTTCTATTTCACTTAAACTCTACCCGCAAGTTCTCCTCTCCCTATTTGGGCGAGCTTGGGTGAACATGCCTGACTAGTTTGGGCTGACAGGGGGCGTGGGGGGTCTGTTGTAATTAGTCACTTTAACCATAGCTTCCATAAGCCACTGCTTCCACACTCTTGCTTCATTACCCTGAAACAAACACTGGGGCCTCCCAGTGCAAAATTACTGCGCAGCCTTTAGAGTGAGACACACACAATATCTAAAGATTTTCTGCAGTCTTTCCAGTAAATATATTAAAGTTCAACAAACTAATCTGGAGTGCTATTTCACAACTAACCATAACTAGGTTTGAATGTGGTTTGCAGTTATTCATAAATTGCAGAGCAGCAGAGAAAGAGCACTTTTGGTGTACTGATAGCTATAATATGTGTTAGCTGTGGTCATATCTATAATACTTCCAGGACTGGCTAGACCACAGTGACTCCCTTAGGGGCCCGGTACCTCCTAGACATGAAGCATGGGCTCTGGTGTCATTAGAACTCCCTCTCCTCTCAGCATTAACTGTAGCACACTTTGTACTAACACAATTTTTTTGTATAAGAACTCCTGAAGCGACCCTGAATGTGCCAGCATTAGATAAGCAGAGTTGCAATGTGTTTACAGTCCTTTCCTAGCCCGATAATGAGCTCAGCCCTGAGACCAATTTACTCACAAGGAGATATATCTGAATGCATTTTTAATAACCACCCACTGGTGATGAGAGAGGGAATGTATGTGAGCGTAATGTGCTCTTGGACTCATGCTTGTTTGTTCGCCTGTGTGCTCATTCACTCTCTCTTACCCTCATTGCGTCCGGTCATTGTCTTCCATCTTGCCTGATTACACTGTCTCGGCTTCCATGCATACGAAAATATGCACAGAAACTTTCATTGCAAGCACTTTAAGTCAAGATCTTGATAGAGGGAGCAAGGAGGCAAAGGGGATAAAGGTTGAGGGAAGATAGAAAAAGAGGGGAGAGTGGGTTGTGGAAGTGTAGGTGGAGTGGGGGGGGGTGTCTTTTTTCCGTCTCCAAGGGCGCTGCTTTTCCAAAAGTGCCTGGGGCTACACTCCAGCACCTCGGCTCCCCTAGGCCTTTCGACTGCCTCCTAATAGCCAACCCCCATCTGTGTCACATGGGCAGATGATGGGACGCTTCCCTCTGCTCTGCCCTGCACTTTTTTCCTCACCCAATTTTTTTTTCAGAGTGCACATCCACGCAGGTTAGAATGGCAGAGTTGCCAGGGAACAGTCAGAAGCCATTAGCGTTTGGGACAATTTGCCCTGCAGCGTTCCTTCTCTCGCTCATAAGAAAGGAGTGGGGGTGGATGCAAAGCACCAGCTCTCCTTTAGATGTAATGAGATTGAGCAAGTTGGATCTTCTTTATTCTATTTCTACTCCTTCTTCATTGCTCCTGCTTCATCTCGCTTCTCTTCTTTCTTTCTTTTTCTTTCTTTCTCTTTATACTGTGTCCACACATGATTTTTCTCCATTCTCTTGAGAGAATGTACATCTGCATGTAAATAGAAATTAAAAACAACTATTAAAAAAAAACTACACAAAATTAATGCTTGAATGCTGCATGCCTGATCTGTGGACGCGCACTAGTATCTGTGTGCATGTAAGCTAGAGAAGATCTGAAAGGCAGCGGAGTCTGGTTTCATCCTTGCGGGCTGGGGCAGGAGGCAGCAAGCATGCTGGGTAATGAAGTGACAGGTCAGTCTGTAAATACGCACGGGTCGCACTGGTCCTGGCCAGGGGGAAGGCTATCGCATTGCAGTGAAAATGGAAACGTCAATAAAATTAATCTGCCAGCCTTTTGGCCACTGTGTGGTTCTATTGGATGAGCCTGACTGCTCACAGCAGGAAAGGGATTTGGAGACAAGCTCGAAAATCAACACAAAACCTAGCGGCATACAAACAAACACCAAACTGTGTATCAACATTATTCAGTGGGCCTCAAAAGCAGAGAAACAAAGGGGGAGGTGGTTAAAATTCACAGCTCACTAGTTGTGTTTTTATTGAAGTTTGGAAACAAACTGAGGGAGTTAGACTCAGCTTCCGTCTGGGTCGCATTTCTCAGGAAGCCCCTCGCAGTCAGGGTAGGGCTATGGCCAGACCAAAGTTTATTGTTTTAGGCTTTCCTGAACAAGGATTCGTACTTAGCCTGGGATTTATGGCATTTGCCACTAATGAATGCCCATTCTACAATTACAACACCCCTTGTCTGTGTCCCCATTCCCATATGTCCTTCAGGAGGGCCGTTGCTTCTTTAACTTCACACAGGGAGCGCAAAGTCGGCACTTCTCTGTTTTCCTCTTTCGTGTGGCTCTGCCCTAATGATGTGGAAGGAAAACACTGAGCACAGACAGAAAAGAGACAGAGAAGAAAAAGAGGGAAAAACAGGGGGCAGAAAAAAGGAAAAGAAAGAGGAAAGAGTTTGAAGTGCAGGGCCCCTGCTGGCCATGTATTCTTCATTTATTTTGCATTTGATTACGCCACTAGTCGGATCCTTTTTCTTTCCTCCTTTTTAATGTTATTAGTTCAAATATTTATGCGAGATTAAGGCTTGTATAGGTGGTTGTGATTGATGCCTCCCCAAAAACAGGAGGACATGTGCGTCTGAATTTGGAGAATGTCAGGGTCCTTTTCTTCCTTAGTGGAGGAGTTTTTCAGATACATAATTTAGATGCCCTCAAGGAAGGCTTTCAAGGCATTTGTGCCCGGGGGCAAGAAAAAATAACCATGACTGTTAAAAGTAAATCATTTTTGCTAATGCACAATTAATGCTGGGGAAGAGGAACAAGAAAAAAGCAAGGGACAAAGATGGAAACTTCGATTTGAAGGAGAAATCGTGCCAGCATAACTTCATGTTTTCCTCACGAAATCAAACACTGATGGACATTAATGCGGGCAAAGCTGCTGCTGGCCTGTCATGCTAATCTCGTAGTGTGTGTGTGTGGGGGGGTGTTTAGGTTTGGGGAGGGTGAGAGAAGAGGACGACGAGTTCATTATGTGCATCGAAGTGCAACAATGAACCTCCCCAAATCACATATCAGTGCGCACGCACCTCAATTGGATGTCATGAATTCATGAATGTGTATTACTGTACATATCTGCATAACTCCATTCTGTCCCCTTTGGCTCTCTTCAAAGGATGGGGAAAATGCTCTATGTTATGTCAAGCATGCAAATTTAATTGAATTAATGACATGAGTCCTTGTCTGTACTGTACTTGAAGGCTCCTTGACCATTTTCTGTCTCAGATTCTTCCTACTGTTGTCATGGAAGGAGGAACACAGTGTTTTAGAGTCCAACCATAACATTAAAGTCATCAACCCCTTTCTCGTGCTCTGGGGTATAGGGCAGCTCTACTAGGCCTCTGTGTAAACCCCTCACTCTCTGTACCAGCCCTCTTCTAAGGCCATCTTAATCCCCCTACCTCCACATCCTTACTGCACAACACCAGCTTTGCTACAGCAAGTCTTTCAGCCTCAGTGCACCACTTTTGAATTACTTTATCTGTATCTGTGGTATTTGTCCATTTATCCATTTTTCATGAGCCTTAAACTCAGCTTTGACTTTCTGTACTTCTATTTGAGCTTTGAACATTATATTAAATCAGTCTATGAAGTGGTCTGAGATGTTATTTAACCCTGGGTTTGGTTTCCGTCCAGGAGATGGCTTAGACAACAGCGTTGCATCACCTGGCACAGGGGATGATGATGATCCAGACAAGGATAAGAAGAGGCAGAAAAAGCGTGGCATTTTCCCTAAGGTGGCTACAAACATCATGAGGGCGTGGCTGTTTCAACATCTCACGGTAAGCAAAGCTATTACATGCTGAAGATGCACATGCATGAATGCTGCCCATTTAGAGACACACACATTAAAAAAAAAGCATGCATAAGCACACACACCTGTCACAGAGTAGTTGCAGTGGGAGCAAGCGAAAGATTGATGGCAATGTTGTGATGCTCACCTGTCAGCCGCCTGTCAGAGGGACACAGTGACCAGGTCAATCTAATCAGTCTAGACTGTTTGCTTTGCTCAGCAAACTCTGGATGATCAGGAAAGGGATCAACAATCCTTGACATTTACTACAGTATGAGATGCACTGACTGGCCTCAAGAAAGTTTCTCAGCATATAAAGAGGATTAATAGTTAATGGACAACAACAGTGAGTGTAAAGGTGTGTAAGGACAGAGGATACAGAGGGTACTTTTTCATTTAAAATGCAGTTTTTCAAAGGAATGAAACACTTCATCCAATCATCTCTCTCAGTTTTAAAGCTAATGAACTTATACTAATACATTTCTTCCTCGTGGCTGTAAGGAAATTGTTTGTTTGCCAAGCATTTCAAGCAGACAGCTCTAATACTGGCTCATTCTCTTCACAAAACATATTTTAAAGACACTTAGTAAATTAATGTCCACTGTCGTCTATATTTCTATGCATCTGCCTGTGTCTTAGTAAAAGGGGGTGGTCCACATGTCCCCTCACCCTTGCAAATGTCAGGACATTATCAGAACATCAGGCTGTATTGATTTTGGTACATAGGTCAGATTTCAGAAGGAGGTGGCCACGCCGGGACACATAAGCTGCTTGAGCTTGTGCCTCCCTGTCCCAGAGATGGAGGGACGATGTAGGGGGATGGGCAAAGTAAAAGACAAGAGAAAGCGAGAGAGACTTAGTTTAGAGCTGTAGTCTTACAGATCATCCTCACTTTCAAGAAGGTCAGGTGCCCCTGTGCACCCTGTATCCCTTCACCCCCACCACCACTACCAAAGTGCCCACTCCCAGCTCAAAGCCCCCTCTACCCTGATTACCTAACCAAAAGCCCAAGTAATAAGCGGCCAGCAAATACAGCCTAATTGAAAGGGCTGTAAATCCATTACATATTGGTCAGGGATAATCAGGAGTGCTTTAATCACTTTTATCTATTCAGGAGCAGTGAAGCTGCAACAGCAAAGCCCCGAGCCTCACAGGCCTTAGCGGCTCCACCACGCCAGTCTGCACGCTTATTATTCTCATCATTATCAAAATGACTTCACAGCTGTTCACAGCTCCATCGCTCCCTGACTGGAGACCTCTCACCAAACTGCACAGGCCAAGCTTCATTCAGAGGCTTAAAGGCAGGAGTGAAGCTAAACTTTTATTACCATTAACTGTTATTAAAGAGAGCATTTAATTCTGCCATTGGCCTTTTATGTTTTCTCTGAGCTCAACTCTGCTTGGAGTGCCCTGTGTAAGAGAGTGGGACAAAAAAACAAACCCAATTGCTTTATTGAGGCTGAATTTATTGTCAGTTCATATATGCATGCATGAAATGAATAAACACACCATGTGTGTAGACTACAAATTTTACTGATTTGCATTTTCCTTGATGAAAGCCTCACACAGTTTCAGCATTCCCTTCTGTGCAGACCCTCAGGAAGAGTCGCCAACAATTTTCTTTAGAATTGTTTTAAAGTTGAAAGAGTGGTTAGGAACGAAGGGGGAAGAGCCCAGAATTGGGCACATCTTTCAGAAACCTGGTGAATCCAGACAGAGCAGAGCTTTCAAGGCCTTCTTTTTCTTCCCCTCTTTCTTTTATCACATCCCCTGCTTGTGGATGTTCTCCAATCTTTATTTGTTTCTTTTGTGCAAAGCCCTGGCCAGTCTTGTACAAATTATAATCCCTCCCTTTTAACCTGCCTTCATTTCTTTGCTGTGGAAGAGGACTAATTGAATTATCCCCCTTCTCTTCTCACCATCCAGTTCTCCCACCCATAAACTCTCTCTCTCACACACATACACACACACACACACCCATTAACCATTCTCTTTTCTTTTAATTTGTTAAGCAAATGTATTTGCCATTGCTGGATGCGTTTGTCCAAGGGTGAATTCTTGGGGACTTTGGCCCCTGAATGGCCTATAGCGGCATTCTGCCATTCACGCATTCATTAACTGAGGGGTGAGGAGTGAAAGGAGCGGCCTCGTATTTTCTCAAACTGAGGGGCCAGCATGGCGCTCCTCTTCCATGAGCCACAGGGGTCTCCCTACATATGTTCTCAACATCCAGCCATTGTCACATCTTCTGAAAAGCTCAAAAGGACATGACCCCCCTTCACACACAAAAAAAACAACACGGGCCAATAGTAACAACTGTTGGCTTTTAGATTCAGTATAACAAAATTGCCCTCTCCCTCTCCCCTCCTAGTCTCCAAGGCTTTACTCTGACCCCACACTCTCTTGGGAGAAATCAGGGTGGTTCTCTTCATGATGGTCCCAGATAGAAAGAAAACTTACTTCAGTTCAAATTTACCATCGATGCCAGCATTTAAGCTGAGAGAAGGTTCAGTTTTTTTTGCACTGTATTGATCCCACAACACATGAAAAGACTGTGGAGGAGCCGTGATATCCCTGACCTCTTTTATGTTGAGGCCATATGTACATGCACTAGAGAGCACGTGAGCTGGCAACCTTAAAAGTCCCACATGTAATTGGCAAACGGCTGTACAGATCAGCTGGTGTTGGCTGGCAGAAGAGGGTCAGACTGTCTCTCCACTCCCTTCTTCTATCCTCCCTCCCACTCTTTCTCTCTAATGCCACCCCCACCCTCTCTCTCTCTCTCTCTCTCTCTCTCTCCATGAGTTTCTGGATGTCTTCCAGCCACATTAGGGGAAGGGAAATCCCAGACTGTTGGTATAAGCTTTTCAATACTACAGGGAGATTATGTTATCAGAAAGGTAAACTTCACTGTTAGGGGTAAAATGTTCTGCTGCACTTCAAAAGCATAGACTACCAAACAGAATTAAGAACGCACCAAATATGTAGATAGAGGGAATATAAGACAGAAAAAAAGAAGGGATAAGAGAGGAGAAACAAAAATGCAGAAGAAGTTTTGCAACTGTTCCCAAAGTAATGCCCTTTTGTGTTTTGCAAAAGCAAACTCTAAAATTTACAATTAGCCCCTTGGCGCCCTTGGCCTTTCCTTCCCTCTCACCCCCCGCTAGCCCTTACTCACCCCTGTAAAGACAAGGGTCGGCCTTGCAATGAAAACAGGAAGCACTCAGATACAAAGATACCACTCTGAGCTCTGGCCTTGTCTTTTGACTAGTGTAAACCTTCAGATACCTATGAAAATAAATAGGGGACCTCGGGAGCAGGGCAGACCAGCTGACAGTATCTGTGTATGTGTGAACTACAAGGAGGGAGGGAAGATCTGTGTGACATAAGGAGAGTGGTCAGTCAGATGAGTAAGTAGGTAGCTCTTTTAAGCATCAAGCGTCTCAGGTTCTGTGCTAGGCCACCCTTTGGCCTGGGTGTTTGGGGAAATGCTGTTAAGCTGCTAAGCCAGGTGTATTGGTCCCCTGGGCTCCTTGAAAAGGAAGTGATATATCCTTTGGTCATTTAGAGAGTCTTTGGTCTGTGAAGAAGAAGTGAATGCCCAGATGAGACATATTTATATGTCAGTAGTATAAAACATCTTTGGCATTTATCTTCTTATATGCAACCCTCACACTGACTCTTAAACTATTACTGAAGTTATGAAAAGAAAATGGTAGACCTTTTTGCAAACCTTGAAGAACATTTGCATTGGAGCTCAAACATGCCTGTGAAGCCACAGGAACCCCGCTAATACAGGCGATCACAAAAGTGCGGACCTTTGAGGAGTTGAGTGCATTGTGCTGCAAACATCATTAGATACACTACTGACAGTGCTCCACCCCCCGAACCCCCCAACACATACACGCACACCCAACCCAAGCCCAACATAGCATTAGTCTCCATGACAACAGGGTGTCATCGTCAGGTCGAGCTCTCCTGTGGGAGCTGCTCTCTCTGCCACCCTTTATAGACGCACATAAAAGAGCCAGCAAGGGTCATTCACAAGACATGGGCCCAGGCAAGGCCAAACCCTGGCAACGGATGTTTGTTCCATGTGATAAACAAGTGTACCAGTCCATCCCTAAAAAATAGGAGAGGGCATGCTGTTTGTGTAGACTAAACAGTCAGTCCTGTAGTATCCCCAGTTAAAGCCTCTTCTAGTCTAATCCTTGTGTGCTGTTCCGTTACAAGCAGTATTTAACAAGTGGAGATGCACATCTGCAAACAGTTTGAAATACCCAAGCCTTTTCTCTTTTTATCCCGAACTGCCGAAAGCTGTTTATTTCATATTTGTTGGTGCCTTCTTTTTTTCTTTCCCGTATACATGACTCATCATCTAGTCATTGTTTTAATGAATACACACTTCTGTTATTTCTAATCTAGTGTATTTACATGTATTTGTATAGTTTGACTAAACAGTATAACTTTTGAAAACCAGAAATTTATAAAGAACCTACTTTGTCTTTGTTTCAGTGATTGAGAATCAGTTTGCTTTTCCACCTCCTTTGGTTGTTTTGAGTTTGGATGAAGAGAGTATAGAGACAAAGGAGAAGCAGGGAGTGGGTTTTGGGATAAGAGTAGGGGTGGGGAGGGGGTAAAGAGGGGACTCCTAAGGGTCAAAGAGGTGGAAGCCTGGAGGAGGCCCACACACTAATCTGTCATGTGCTTGTTTGCCTCAGGAGCCCAAAAGTCAGTTCTCCAGTCACCCGTAGCAACCCAGGCGACGGTTTGGTTCACTGCCACTACCCAAATGTGTGACTATCAGTAGAAGACGTAGGAAAAAGAGTCATCACATTGCCTCTGTGACAATGCCAGCTGCTGTGTGAGTGTTTGCAAAACAGATGTTAGTGACAAAATGACATAGTTTTGTCATGTTTATCACAGAAAGTCACTGGTAATGAGAGTGAAGGAGATCTTTGAGGGGGTCGAGGTTTGATGCCTAGCTATTGTTTAGTCACTATGTTCTAATGTCGGCTGCTCAGCGACCCTGGAAAACAGAGACACAAGCCACCTCTGTCTGCCATCTGTTCTTCCCCAGCCACTCCACCACAGAGGGGCTACCACAGCAGTGACAGACCCTCACAGGGTCTGTCACTGCTTTGAAATGAGTGAAATGATTCTTTATTTGACTCAAGAATTTCATCTGCCTTATCAGAAGATGTCAACATGTTTTCTTTTTTTTTTTCAAGAGAGAGGGAAAGCAGAGAACAGAATGAGAGCTTAGAAGGCATATCCAGTGACTTCCAATTTTCTCAGGCTGTGCAGTTATATGAGCTGCATCAAGTTTGCCGTCTCATTGCAAAGGAGTTCTGCTGTAACTTCCAAGTGCTGGTGGGTCACAGCACTATGACTGACAAAAGCCTTGTTTACAGTGTGCTTTTTCAGGAATGGTAGCTGTTCCGGAGATTTAGTGCTGCATTTGAATGTAATAAGCTCTAATTCGTTTCATGCTCCGACATCAGACCTTTACACTTTGCCCCCTAATCCAGATCTGTCACAGTTCCACTTCAAAGCCAACTAACCCCACATGGAATCCACTCACATATAAAGCATGCTGCATTAACTTTGCATACAGTGTGCCATGGGTGTACGAAAAGTGCTTACATATTGTGTTGATTTTTGTTAGCTTTGTTTTGAACTTTTCAGTCCCATAGGTTTGCTTATTGAAAATTAGCATCATGCTGTTGTGCATTTGTAAATGTTGGGATACATGGATAGCCCCACCACTTCTCCTCCCATGCTTCCCCTAATTTCCATCCCTTCCTGTTCATTTTCATTCCTGCTGTTTGCATCTTAATGCAGGTTGTTTAATGAAGTAGCAGAGATGAGTGCTTTCGCCCAGGGACTGTTTACGACACATTTGCACTGTGTGGGGGTGATTAAGCTGTGTGAATATCTACAGTGTTTGCAACAAAAATAGAGAAACCTGTAAACCATATAAGAAAACAATACAGAAAAAGGGATAATGCTCCGTGAAATGTGATGCAATATCCATTTCTTTAAATAATGCTTTTACAAAAGGGGTGTCCTCATTGAAGAGAAGAAGCACAGCATGAGTTTGACTGGCCCCTGCAGAGGTGAATGCACATGCCCTGACCACAGCAGACTACAAACAGAGTAAGGCCTGTGGAGGGCAGTGAGATTTATAAACTCACAGCTTTGAGCAGGGAGAGACTCCTCTAAGAACACACATGCACAAAGCTGACAAGACTTTTTTAAGGACTAATGCTCCGCTGAGAATAGACCCCAGGAACATTTCCCTGCTTTCAGCAGTTGTTTCTGTAGTCATAACACTGATCCAGACTAGGACCAGGCTGAGTTGACTCTATGGGAAATAGGATAGAATGATGTCATTTTTAATAAGGACTCCATATGGTATTTAGTGATAGCATGACATACAGTACCCCTGGTGAAAAAAAAGAAGGCAAAAAGAAAAACAGGGTTATTAATATGGTGGTTGTTGATTCTGTACTGCTTTTAGTTTTTTCTACACTTTTGGGGTCACCTTACTCATAACAAAAGGAGATTTTGGTTTCACATCTTTGAGCGCAGTTCCCTTAAATTACCCCTTACCCTTCCTGGGGTTCCGCCCTGTGGGCTAGTCTCATTGCCCCCATGCTTGATTGCGAGGTTGTGGCAAGAACTGTTAGAGCAGTGGCTGCAGCTTGCTGGGGACCATGGAGGCCAATGAGATTCTGCTGCAGGCCTCTGAGCTGCCCCAGCTCTGCTTTGATATTCATCTCACACCAAGAGAAGGAAAATGCAAAAGGGAAAAGGAGCAGCACAAGTATGGAAACAGCAAACCAGGCTAAAGAGGGGAGGGAGGCAGGAGAGAGGAAAGGTTGAGGGATGGAGGCACTGAGTAGAAATCAAAAACAGACCGTGTTTCACTGTTTGGTTTGTCATGGGACCCTATAGCTGCACCAAATCTCACTCCTGCTATTTTGTGTGATTTTTCTCCCCTCCCTCCCTACTCTTCTCAAATGCATGCTTTTGTTTTGCCCAATGCTCAGTCTAGAGGCAGGCAGTGGGATTCCTGCACAGTGGGGTCCTTATAACTGGGAGCCATGTCTCTTGTTCTCACCTCTTCCCCCCACTTCCTCACCTTTTCATTTTTTCCCCCATTGATATCCTCTTTTCCCCTCTCTGAACATATGGACTGGTTTTTAAGAGAGAACCTAGTCCACATCAAAGACCAAGCCTGAGCGGGTCAATTTGTTGCTCCTTTCCCGACTCTTCCCCCTCCACCAACTACAATGATTCTCCCTGCACTCCAGCCATGTACGCAGAATGCTTCATTCCTAAAACATTTTTGACCAGCATATGTAACACTGAACCATGTGTCTTCAGTGTCTCTTCTCCATAAAGAGCAGACCTAGTTCACTTCAGACCTCTGGATTTCTCTGTGGTCACATGCCCTCTAAGCTCATGTAATGCTATACAAATGAGCATGTGTGATAGATAGCAAAAATAGCTGTTCCACACACTGATAAGAAAAAGCAGATGGATAAAGGAAGAAGGGAGCCAATGAAAAATCAAATAAAAGGCAAAATAAATATATAAATCCAAATCTGAGCAAAGCAGGTCTTGGCTCCAGATGTGAATCTCTGAATATTGATCGTGGGGAAAGCTAGTCCCCCATATCCCCAGGGCTGCAGCGGCAGACACACAAAGCACCTCTATAAAGCCCATAAACCAGCTTGTACAATTATTTAGATAAAGAGGGTGACAACAGCAGTGTATGCCTCCCAACCCAGAACCTCCTCCTTGGTTCTCATCCTCCTACTACCACTGCTGCTCCGCCTTTCCCTTTTTTTTTCTTGTTTCTCATCCAACATGAAGACAGATAAATGTAAAATAAAAAAATAAAAAAAACTGAAGAAAAAAAGGGGGGCAGGGGTGCAAATGTGTAATTAGCCACACATTTCTGAATCCTCCTTAATGTTCATTACGGAAACCAGGGGCAATTACAAGTTCAAAGGGGTTTAGGGCACCCACAGCCCGCATAATCAGTCACAAATTAAGCACTGCTCATTTGTCATAGCACAGCATGCTCACAGAAACACAGGCATGCATATTGTCAGTTGAGTCATAGACAGGCTGACAGGCATCAATTTTATATACAGGCACAAATCTCTGCAACCCCAAGGCTCAGAATAAGGCCGCCCAATCCTCTTATGCTCTGATGCTTTGTTTTCATTAGACAACGGCAAACACCACTGACACCTTCATCTTAGCTTGCTCAACATTATACTGTACCCTACTTGCATTCATCCTCTTATAAGTGTCCTGTTTGCGCTTAACAATCCCTGCCACCACCTGTCTCCATTCTTCTGCCCCTCTTCTTTTTAAACCTCTATCTTACTCTGCGTCTATCTCTCTCCACCTGGCTGTCTCTCTGCAACACGTGACAGTGTGTGTTTCATGTCTGTCCCCGGAGGTGTATCTCAGTTACCTCAGGGCCAGGGTCACAATGGCTAATCCTGTCTTCAGGTGGCTGTTTAGCACACTGAGAGGAGAGCTCGCCGAACCGGAGGTGAGCTCCTGTTACAGGACTCCCTGACCAGGGGTCATCTCCGACGTTGTCAGAATACACAGAAACATGCACACAGCTGCTGGCAGATAAGCAAAAAGGTTTTCAAATGCAAAGACAAAGTTTAAACACATAAGCACACTGAGCCTAATTATTTGTTGCAGCTGGCTCATGCTTCATCTCTCCATCCTGGTTGTTCTTTATCAGTCTACTGTACTACTCCTCATCTAGTCTTTCAGCATCTCCTCTCATTCCCAGATCAGTCTGAGTCTTGTTCACATTAGGATTCCCTGATATGATCTCCATGAAGATTTGCTCTAGTGGCCATGCGTTGCCTGTCCTGCCCGGCACCTTTATTGTTTAAGCTGCTCTCACACAGGGGCACAGTCAGGTCTCTAGTGAATTGAATGGAGCCCTATCAAGTGTAGCTCAGCCTCAGCATAGTGGGAGAGGGAACTCATTTTTCACTGAGGGAACGACATCCATCTCAGCAGCCAAACGCTGGCTGTTTCATTAAGTAGCCCATCCAGGCAGACAGATGTGTTCACCACACAGCCATGTTTGCCTATGCAAGAGCGTGTATTAACCCACAATCCTTTGGGGGAGATTAATAGGCTACCAGCCCCTTTCCATTGATTATCTCCATGCTATTTTCCCCTCCTTTCCTTGGCTAGATATTAAAAACTAATGAAGCCTATTGAAAACGGGAACCGCGAGTCTCTTCACGGATCATTTTAGGTTATTTGGGCTCAAACTGAGAGGAATCTCTTTAAGACACAGTTAGAGTCGAATTAAGAAAATAAATGTGGAGAGCAGTGTTGAAGAAGAAGAAAGACAAGAAAAAAAGTGTGACTGTAGAAAATGCGTGTTTAAGAAACTACAACTTCAATCTGACACATGGAGCTGAGACGTGGCAGATGTTAGCAATTCCACAACATAGCAAAGCATTCCTAGTGTTGGAACCCTGTCCTAATTGCCATAATGGAGGCAGTAAGCGCTGACAGTAATAGAGTCATGGGGATCCATCCCCAGCAACCTGAATTAGGGGCTGGTTGGCAGATCCACTTCAAGATGGTCTTTGTCAAAATAGACTTGTTTTTATCATCCATAAACCTGCTTAATCTTACTTTTTCTCACAGACTTCATCTGCAGCATGAGGGCCGTGTAATGTCAGAAGTAGGGGACTCAAGAGCAGAGGTTGAGTCTGCTTTGCTGAAGCAGAAGATGGAGTGGGGATGAGGTGTGTGAGATAGATGGGAGCAGGAGACCTGGGAGGTTAGTGAGCAAAGAGTTAAAAGCATCCATGTGATGGGCTCACCTCTGCACCAGGCCTGGTGAAAGGCGGCAGGGTGCTGCCGGGGAAAATGACTTCCTGAGACATTACCATCAATCACCAGACAGGTCAGGCCCCCCAATCCTGCCATGAGGACGGACGACAGAAGAGGGGGATGGGGGATGGAGGATTTAGACTTGAGGGGACAAAAACAGAAAGGACGACTGTGGGGTAACAGAGTATTAACAATCTCTTCCTCTCACTGTCTGACTGTTTTATATCATTCTCTACCTCTGCCTATCTTTTCTGTCATGCCTTTCTCTGTTTTTATTTTCCAGTCCTCCATAAAACGGCTACCCAGGCATTCAGGAATGGCCCCTGCTGGTCAGAGTCCTCTCCTCGGCTCAATTGCATCATTAATTATTCCGCAGGCAATGGGCTAGAAGCAAATCTAAAGAGAGGAGGAGAAATAGAGAGGGAGCAAAAGTGAGATGGGGAGATGGGGGACAGCTGTCTCACACCCCCAGTTGGTCTCTGTCTCTCTCTCTCTCTATCTCTCTCTCTCTCTGTAAATGAAGGATGGGAGAGGGGAGGGGCTTGGGTTACCTCAGTAAGCGGTTGTGTTACATTCCTGAGAAGGGAAGGGGGGGGGGGGGGTGGTTCAACGAGTTGTTGAAAAGAACACAGACGCTTGTCAACAGCCTCTGAGCCGGGGAGCCATCATGCCTTGCGTTAGGCCTGTAGGTCAGTGACCTTCTGTTGCACATAGACAGAGAAAGGTAAAGACAAAAAAAGAAAAAAAAAAAAGAAAAAAGAAAATCCACCATAAGGTACGTGTCACCGCTTGTCTGTGGCAAGGGTCGGTCAGGAGTCTCAAAAATCTCAAAAGCTTTCCCTTTCTCTCATCACCCTTATAACACTGTACGTGAGCAGCGGGTGAGTATGTATGTGTGGATTATCTCCCAAAGCAATACAAGGAAGACCAGCAGCAGACAGAGAGAGAAAAAGAAAACGGCAGCGCTGGCAGCCGTGCTAAAATGGCCCATTAGATTTAAGGAGTAAAAGTTCATCAGCTTTATTAATGGGAAGGTATATAAATGAAGTATGAATTACCTGACTTTTATAGAGTGGCGAGAGTGAAACTGGAGTGTCTTATGATATAATGCTTTGGTGAGCTGTTCTGAGCGCTCTGATGAGCAGACTGCAGAGAGGAGGAGGAGGACGGAGAGAGGGAGAGAGAAAGACTGAAGTGTGCTGGGGTCCCATGAGTCCAGTGGCTGGAAGGTTGCCTGATTGTTGCTAACATGCGTAGCTGATCTGGTTAGCTTAGAGACAGGGACGTTTGTAGCTTCCAGGCTTATTCTTTGCGTGTCATTAGCTAGCATTGTAAAAAATTGCCAGCACATTCATAAAAAAGGTCAGTCACATTTTATTGTTTTCTTCCAGATACACGCAGGCACAAATGAACATGTCTGCAGATGCACATACACAAGCACATTTATAAACATACATGCATGCAAACAGACAGTAAATGCGTAAGGCATAAAGACACACACACATGCCAGAGCACAGTCAGACGCACAAAAACACACATGCTCCCCACCATCCTGTAATAAGCGGTAAGCTGAGCTAGCTGATGGTCATCCTCCCATGGGGCTGCTGGGTTGCTGCCAACTTCCTGCCTGCTTTGTCAGTGGATAAAGCGCCTAACAAACGAGAGGGCTGTAGCTAGGCAGGCCAGCCAGGTCAAAGGTCACCCTGGCCTCCGGGTAGGATTGAGCCTAAGACCACTGCAAGGGGAAAGAAAGAGAGGATGGAAGAATGCACTTAAAGATTCAATGCTATTAACCAGACCTAAAAGCTGCATGAGCCTTCTCTTCTCTTCTCTTCTCTTCTCTTCTCTTCTCTTCTCTTCTCTTCTCTTCTCTTCTCTTCTCTTCTCTTCTCTTCTCTTCTCTTCTCTTGGCAGTAGTTTATAAAGGCATTTTAACTCCTGTCACATGTCAACTGTCCTCTGAGGAACATTAAGAAAGCGAAAGATCCTGAGGGCATTTGTCAGTCCACACAGCCCTGTGCAGCCAGCCGCCCCTGGGTGTTGAGCAATGACAGGAGATATCTCCTTGACTCATACACTCCTAGATGAAAGGAGAGCTGAGAAGACTAGCATTTCTGAAAGGCAAAAACTGTATTCAGTAAAAGAGAACAGACACAACAGGTAGGGATGGGGTGATGACTGATCAGGGCTTGGCTGGCTTTGTGCCATGGAAGTACTTGTGATCTCAGATGAATGCACCTTTGGTTACCATCAGCTATGTTACTCCATCTTACTGACAGGGACATGATCTGAAGTGTTTGTCTGTCATGGTCCTATAAGAGCTTCCCTCAACAGAGGATAGTCAATAAGGGAGGCAGTGGAGGAGAAGAGGGAAAATGTTGCCTTTCACCCCAGCTGTGCATTCAGAGGGGGGGAAAATTTGACATGGTTGACTTGAACACATTTAGCATCATTAGCAAACAGGAAGTGTCCCCTGCAGTTGTTCTTTGGCAGGCAAGGGGGAGTTCCTGCCTGCAATGTAATGGACAAATGTTACCCACCATGTTTGCCTTTGATTTTTGACCTGCAAACAAAAATTGACATTACAAATGTCCTATGATATCTTCCAAATTGGCTTGACATTCCATAGTTGGCCCTGGGGCTTTCTTGTTTGTCCTGTGTAAGTGGCTGTGCTCTTGTTGTTGTATCCCGAGGCTCACTGCTAGAACATACTGGCCTTTTCTGGAGAATGTGCAGCCTTAAAGAGACAGGGATATGTCAGGAGAAGAGAGGAATCAAGCTTAAAGAGGTGTTGGTTGTGTGTTTGAACACTTATTCTCATAAAGTTTGTGCTCAATGAAAGGGAGAACTGTCAAGTGGAAACTCTCAAGCTTCAATTTGAAGAGTGAGCAAACTCCCCACCTTCCTTTTCTCTTGCTTAGTCTGTGTATCTATCCACAAATGAATCTGTCTCTATCCTAAATGAAGATCAGCTTTTCTTTGCTTTGACTTAGGAAGTTAAACAAAGTTTAGAACACAATAAGGAAAGAGGAGAGCCTGTATGCTAATATTAAGGTATTTTTCCAACAAGCTCTATCAACAGTCACAAGGTTACAAGCACTTTCCTTTCCTCATTGGCTTTCCATGTTTTCCGGGATTGCTTGTAAGCTTTGATCATTTAAAGCTAAACTTTTGTATCTGATTAATTAGTGAGGTATACATTTGCTAAGTTGAGATGACCTATACAAGCTGTGAATGGAATTCATCAAGTCAATTTTCCTTGGTCCAGAGTACTCAGTAAATCAGCTGAAAAAGTTGCTGCTTTTTTACAATGTGTACATACGTCATTAAACCAGCGCAGATGTTTATTCAGAGGCTTACTAGGTTTTAGCTGTTGCATGTGCTCCCAATGACTTTATGACTGGCAACAGTAACAAGTGGTGTGGATATGGGGTTGTCCCATGCAGGAAAAAAGGGGTGGGTCCTTGGCTTTGACGAGCCCACCAGGCCTCTAATGATCTGCTTATAGGTCTTAAAAGTACCTCGCAAAGGCGAGACACCAATTACTTCTCACTTCCAACAAGCCGCATCATAGAAGAAGAACAGGAGAGTCATTTTAGAGAAGTATAAAGAAATGCGCCAAAGACTTTAAATGTATTGAAACTCAAAAGGAACAAAACTCTTTATGGGAGGATGATCTTTTGGCTCAGCTGTAGTCATTGCAACATGATGTTTTAAAGATGTCTTGAAAGCAAGTAGTGAGCGTGGCTGGGTGTTGACATCAGGCAAGCTGGAGAAGAGAGCAGAACAGAGCTGGGTGCCCCTGAGCAGGCAGTTACCACAACAAAGCCAACAGACTGGTCTGAAAACCAGGCCAAATTCCTGCCCTCTAGGACCTGGCTTAAAGCTTGAGCGGAAACTTTGAAAAAGGGGACGAGATGAGATGAGTGGAGCGGAGAGGAGAGGGGAAGGGGTGGAGTGAGGAGGATAGGGGAAGAGGGCAGAGGGTTTAGTAGCAAGGAAAGAGTTGATGTTGGGGTCTACTGACTGTGGAGGGAGATTGACATAAATGATAGAAATAGAGAGAAGACCAGGCTTCCACTTTGAGGATTGAAAATTTCTGCTTCTTTCTCACAAGCAGAGGGGAAGGAATGTTTTGGCAAAAGAAACCATGTATTCAATCTGATGATTAGATAGGCACATCATCATTGCTGCAGGCCACAAATGGGACCCAGTCTGCACAACAAGCACAGCTGTCGGCAAATTCCAATAAATCTATGTGTTAACATCAGTTGATATTTATTTGGGAGTCTTTTACAGATTTTCAGGTAGATCGTGAGTACATTTTTAACAACTTTAATGTCTGTAATAAAAGTGATACCTTTTTTTATTCCACTATACATGATAACAATTGGGCATGTTCCCTAAACATTCCATTTCTAAGACTAGAGGTGCATTGGGATTGTGTGGGAGTTATTGCTATTTAGCCTCATGAAGCATGGTGCAATCAAATGCCTATATCTTGAACATCCTCCCAGGCTCCTTCCTCACCCTCTCCCTCCATTCACGCCCCCCCTTTTTGTCTCCCCTCTCCCACTTTTACTCTTGCTGTAGCTTGGCAAGCAAGCAGGGCAGTTATGCCGTAGAGCCTCTCTACAACCTTGCACTGTCTCCAGTGAACATAAATTAATGGTGTAGAGCAAACAGGCTGCTGGCTGAGGTCCAGGAACTGGCTTCAGGAGCCCAGCCAGCGATTGTTGTGGGAGGCCGTGGCAGCAACAGCGGTAGTAGTACTGATGCACTGCCAACCAGCCTACCAGCCAGCCAGTCAGAGAGGCAGACAGACAGACTGGGGGCCCTTTCTCTCTATAATAGATGCCGCAAGCCTCGCCAGTCCGCCTTGTATTTGCAATCATCAGTGTTTTACTGTCAAAGGGCAGTCCACTGAGAGCCCTTACTTAGCGTGGAAGCTTTGGAGTTTGGAGTGGAAGAGAGAGAGGCATAGTGGTATGTTCTGAATGCAGAATGTATGAGGTGCAGAAGTGAATGTACTTTCATTTGCCGTTATCAGAGGTTGGCATGCAGTGCGTGCAGTTTGTTGTTTGGCATCATGTGAGTTCTCTTTATAAGTTGGCGGTATCTGTGTGTGCAAACGAGAGAGAGAGAAAGGGAGAGCATCAGGGTTGAGTCATTGAGTCATGCAGCATTCTTTCCTGCATTCAGACTGTTGTCAGGAAGCAGAGTAGTTCTCCGTGAAATAAAACAAACACCCAAATAACCCCATTCTACCTCCCAACTGCATCCATCAAAATCAGCTCAAAAAGAAGGAGATGCAAGAGAACTTCTGGTAGATAAAACTGATGTGAAGCCAGAAAACTAAAGACAATAATTGCATTCGTGCAGCATTTTCTTTAATTTTCATACACTATTAAAACATCCATCCAAGTTGACTCCACCCCCCACCACCACTACCACCCCTACCCCCCACCGGAAAGTATTAAATTCCAAGCATTAGTTTAATAGAATAGTCAAATTAATATTTTTGATTTCTAAAATGGATCACTTAATGACAACATTTTGCTCAGTTTTCACCATGATTGTATACAAAAAAATGCTGTCACTAAAGGTATTTTAAGCTTATATTATCTAAATCCTTCATTTTACAACACCAAAATCTATCAGAAACCGCTTCTTAAAAAGCCAGGTATAGATTTTTTTTCTCTATGTAGCATACACTGAAGACAGATTCAAAAACTCCAACTGGAAATATTTGTCATATCTGTTTGATCTCTCAGCAATACTGATATGCATTCAATCTCATTGTCATTTGTCAAAGAAGCCATTTGCAACATTATTAACAATGACGACTTGATATTTAAAATGTGCCAATCTTACCCTGGCTCAATGCACAATCCATATTAAAATGTCATTCCTTTATTTGATTGCATTCATTTTGACAGTGGATATCATTATCATCCTCCAGTCACTTTGATTAAAAACAAATATGATTCCAATCAATGAGTGGAATGCATATATGAAAAGAAATATCAGGGTGCAATATGTCTGCAAAGTTAAAATGGAAAAAAGTCACAATAAAGCCCATAAATATCAATGCCAACACATACTGACATGAGTATGAACAAAGTTATAAAATTATACCTGTTTAATTGAAAAGAACAAACATTTAAACTGAACGGAAAATATAGAGATAGATTGTATAAAATATCCAACAAAGATGGAAAAAAAAAAAACCTAACTGGGATCAACTCATGCTGATCATATGAACAAATCCTTTGTGTTGCCATGGCATCAGGGGTAAACAACCAACGGCCTGTGATTTCCTAGGAGTCATTAGCATGGAATAGGTTTGCAAGCCACTGCAACCTTGCGACCTAGGTCTATAACTCATGTCACACACTGATGATGTAATTAATCAATGTGGTTCACTAGTGGCTCATGCAAGGAGCTGCAGGTTTATTGGGGGAAGCATCAGAGCTGGAGAGGTGGGGGTGTTGCATAGAACAGTCATGATAATGATCTAGCGGTGGGATTTGATGATGGCTGAAAATATCATATGCATCAAACTGGATGTTGAACAAGTAGATTTGAGTCGGTGTGGTTGAAAGGTGTGTTGTAAAATAAGAATGGTCCAGCAGTAGATGTGCTTATTGTATGTGGTGAATTGCCAAGCTGGGCTCAGGGGGAGTTTAAGGACCATACACAGCAGATGATGGAGCTACCTCAGCTTGTAATGATCAGCAACCACAGGAGCTATTACATCCAGCACTATCAGAGAGCACAGAGCCTATCAAACCCTATAATTTAGCCAGCAGTTGGTCAAACATACAAACATGCACATGCAGCTCGATTCCAGATAAATGGTAGAGTGTGATCCACATCACCTGTGTTTGTTTCTATGTCCTGCTGCACTTTCTCAGGTCAAATTATAGGAACTGGACAGCTCATGTACATGAGAATAGTTTGCCCCTCTTGCCATTTACAGGTTTCAGCATAATTAACAGAGCTGTGTCGATTTGAGGCTGGTGCATTCCTGACTACAGACAGAAATAGCTCATTTCTGGCTCTAATTATTTATAGACTGTTTTACGTTTTGCGGTCAATCCTCTTTTAAGGATATTGGCCTTGGTGTTTTTAACTGAACATATTGAGTGGATCCAAAGCTACTCGGGAGGTTATCAATACCATCTTTGTTCTTGCTCTGTGTTTGTGTTCCATCCATTAAATAACCATGTCATACTGTCTCCTGAGGGTAGAGGGACTTAAAGGAAGAAGCACAGGGCAGACTGTGCGTTATGTTTGATTTTTGTTCCTCCATTCATCTTACCCTTTCTCTTTTCACATCAGTTTTTTTTTGCTATTATAATTTGTTTGTTGTTGTTGTTGTTTTTAACTTTTGTGCTCATTGGATGATTTACTACAAACATATTTTAACAGTGGTAGTTGGCTAAGAGGCTATACTCAATCTAAAAAGTGGTTCTCCAATTTCATGGCGGCTGCAGCTTTGTAACCATTAGGCCCACCATGTTGGCTTGCTTCTCATGTCACTGTGTGTGTGTCTCAACTGCCATCACACGCCCCTTTCTGTAGCTGGGATTTCAGAGTGCCATGCTTACAGGAAAGTTGCCACAACGTGAAGTCTGGGTGGGTGGCCTGCAGCCTTAACCATAAAAAATATGCTTGCATGTTGGAGAGACAGGGTTAGCAAGAAATGCAAGACTGAGTTTAGAACTTATGAAGCCAAAATGAGGAAAGGTTGTATACAGGCATACTCTGTATGTTTATATGTGTGTGTTTACTATGTGTGCATATTTGGCCCTGCATATGTGCGTGTAAGTCTTTAGGGTGCTGTGGAGTGATCATTAGACATGAGAAGGGAAGGAATGGGAGAATGAGTGAGGGCTGCAAGAGGCATGAGCTGAACAAAGTGGGATTTTTTTGTGTTGTGTCTATGCGGTCAGAGTAAATCTCCTTACTCAGGGGTTTTGCGTGTGACGGGGGCTTTAACGTCCCCACTCTCCTTGATGAGACATCTTTCTTGTTTGTTCAAACCATTCATTACTTGGTGGCTGTTGGACGAGCTGTGCCGCTGGCCGGCGTATTTATCACCAGGCTAGAGCGCACTCTGGCTGACAGTAGGCGATTGATGACCAGATCTGGGCTTGAGAGGCTGAGGAAGCCTTAATACAATGTAAATGACCCACTCCCATTTCCAATCTAAGCTATTCCTGTCCCTATGCTTTGATACCACATCATCTTTAGCCAAGGCTTTGAGGATATTTTTCATAGGTTTGTGTGATATGTGTACCTTAAAAATAAAGTGGGAGGGAGAATGTGCTTTGTTATATTTGCAACTGCATTTTGATGGTGACCAAGGTCATGAAGAAAACCACAAAGGAAGCCCACTAGTGTAAGGGAGAGGAAAAAGAGAGTACACTCCCAGTAAATGTTGTTGAGAACATGTGCGCAAAAACACATGCAGATGTAGACATTGTTTGTCTTTGGACTTTCTGCACTCTTTGCCTGCAGTTCGGAACATGTTTCATTTGTGCATACGCATACACACACAGCAAGTCTGTCTAACCCAGCCAAGGAAATGTCAGCACCTGGCAATCAAAAAATGTATTTCTATGCAAGCATTATCATCTTTCCTTTGTTAATAATTTTAGCATATTAAAAGGGACTGCATACACAAGTACAAATCAGATTAATCCCCCTCTGCAGCAGGGACTCATTATTTGTCCAATCTTAGCCTTGTTTGTTATTAATTGAGCACATTCCTCAAACCTCTTTTTTCATCTCTCCTTTAATTAAAACATTTAAACAGGCAGGGCTACCTGAAAGGAGAAATCCTCTTTTCTGCTGATATGGATTCTAACTTACATCAATTATTCCAGCAGTAAATGAGAAAATGCTTCTTGAGCAACTGTTATCATTTCATGTTAAAATTGGATTCAATTAGCAGAAACCATGCGAGCATTACCTGCTATGGAGTTTGCTTTCTCAATGAGCCCAAGAAGGGAAAGGAGCTGAAATGGTGAAGTTAAAGTTTCAAAGAGTGGAGGATTTTTTTTTTTTTTTGTTACAAAAAGGATAGTCTGTCAATGGAGCTTGAAATCCTCTGAAAATAAAGGATTAAAATCATCACCTTTAAAAGCAATTTTTTCTGTGTTGTGATTTGCAGGTGTCATCTTTATGGATGTTTTAATGTATCTATGTGTATTTCTGTTTGGACATGCTTTTTTGCATGTGTAAGTCTGTATGCGTGCATGCTCTCTGTTTAGAGCGGCTGAATGAAACACATAGTGTCTCATTTGTTTCGTTTGCGTGCGCCCCGACTCCTAATCTGGCCCTTAAAGACATCTGTCACCAGCGATCACTGTTGTTTTGTCATGCTTCATAGCAGGCCCAGGGGGAGCAAGGCAGCCCAAGGTCTGCCATTTATATCAGCCAATGTTCTTTAGATTGGACCTGACACAAATAGTATCATTGCAGCCCTTGTTGGAGAATTCCATTTTCAGGTAAAAAATCTTGGCAAAGCTATGGAGGAGATTTCACGGCATTCTGTTCATTCTGCATTAGCCTGTATTCAGCTGCTCTCTATGAAAAAGCCACCACCAGGATGCATGTCAGACATTCAAGGAAAGATAAATGTATTTACTGCAAATCTGCACCCACTCATTTTGTTGCTCGTATTATAAAAGAATTCTCAGACACCACAATATCTGTGTTGGGCCCACCAGAGAGCCTTGTTTGTCAACATATATGTGCTCAAAAGTGTTTTTTTTTTTTTTTTTTGCATATGATTGTGCATATACTATAGGTTGTTTGTGTGTGTGGGCTGGAGATAGAGAATGGCGTTATTACATCTGACAGTTGTGACAAACTTGTTCGGCCAGCTCTGACAGGTTTAGCGTTGAATTCTGTGTATGAGTGCGTGTGTGTGCGTGTGTGTGTGTGGGTGAACACGTGTATGCGGTGAATGTCTATACTGTTCAAGGGAGGGACCGGGTTGGGTGGAGGTCAGAAGAAGGTGCAGTCTTGGGTTACACAATGAAACAAATACAGAAATATACTAAACACTAACAGCAGTAAGTTAACAGCAAAGAAACCTGACTTGGAGCGTGTGCTCCCTTCTTCTTAGTTCTTGATTTGTTCATGAATTCCCATGTTAATCTGTTTGTCAAGGAGACTCATGTGTGTGTTTCTCCTCTCTGTTTGCTCCCGCAGCACCCATATCCTTCTGAAGAGCAGAAGAAGCAGCTAGCCCAAGACACAGGCCTCACCATCTTACAAGTAAACAACTGGTGAGTCAAGATTTCCGCTTGCCCTATCTTCACAACCAGCATCACTCTGCCTTTTATTTTCAAAAGCCTTTGCCTCCCCTCTTCCCACCAGCCAAGACGGCTAATACTCCTAAAGTGTGAAAACCGTTTATGTACATCCCTCCCTGTCTCGTATAGACACACAGCGATGCACGCAGAGACATACACACAGACAACCTTTGTAACATTATTATATGTAAGCTACCAGGATGTTCCGGTGTTATCGTTACAGTGTTTTGCGGCTAAGTCAGTAGTCTTTGTGGTTTGGTGTACATGTATGCAGTTGGATATATTTAAGGGAGACTGGCAGAAATCATAAGCTGCCCCTACAGCCCCCACACCCACCCCACCCCTTCATCCAAAACCATACCTAGCGCTGCCACTGATGCCCCCACAAACAGGAAAAACTGCCTTCCACCCCCTCCCCATTTTACACAAGCTATATGGTGGATTAAGGTTTTGGTGGCCTGGCCAGCAGGGCCTTTGTAGATGGCTTAGCACATAACTGGGGGTGGTGGATTAAATAAAATGATCACAGAAGCAAAGAAATGATACAGGAATTACTTATCAAAATACTAGCCTAGGTTTTATCTGCGGCTTAATTTTGTTCAGTACATTCTCAGGGTGATGTTCAGATTAATTGAACTGACAGCTTCCTTTCAAAATTCCGGGAAGGTATTTGCACGGATTTCAGGTCTTACACAAACTTAATTATATGGAACCCCATTTTATCATTCTAATTCCATGTAGCGGGGGTTCTATTTACAAATGACAAGTCTGTGCCTTTTATTCACAGCTTTCCTTAATATATTTATCAAAGCGGGTTCATTTACAAAGTGCTCTATCTGTTGGATACAGGCAGGCTGACATTAACGAAGCTTTTAGGTTTATCAGACTCACAGCCTGACAAGCCACCCGAGGGTCAATTGATTTTTTTGGTTCTGTGATTCATTTTTTTCTCATTTTTCCTGGATCACAATGAGAAACATGCCTGGAGAATTAGCTGGGTTTGTCAGCCTTATCTATCAAACCCCCCTCCCTCATCCTCCCCCTCCAACCTGAAATACTCTGTCTCTCTCTGTCTCTCTTATACACCCTTTGCTTTATTCCCTTCTAGCCAGGGGAAGTCAAACTACTTAAATTGGCCACAGGAACCGCTGTTATCAGACTTTAATGCACCCTACAGTGTGGATAGCATTTCAATTACACCAGTAACCAAAGATTAGCCCCCGCTTGCCTGTTTCATGCCTCATGCAACCGTTTCGGGATGCCGTGCACCTTACCTACAGGAGCAGAAAATTGAGTTGCCTTGCCTGTGTCATGGTGATTAATGCAGAAATACTCAGCTAGCCTGGGAGGAGAGAGAAAGGGAAACAGACATGGACATAGATAGATATAGAAGGATTCCCTGTCGTCTCATTGGCCGTGAAATCCAAACCTCTGATTCATTTGGTCTGTAAGCATCTGGAGCTGTGTCACATCCTCATGAAGTTCATTTCCAGACACACATATGAACATAAACGGTCACTGAGCTGAGTCCATAAGTTACACCGACCATCTCAATAAAAACACCAGGAATCACTTTTCACAAATAAAGTTGCAGGAGATGCTTGGACTGTGCCAGTCTATTCTGTGCTGCACTTCTAGTGTTGTCAACACAGGATGTCGCCACATTATTGGCTGTATTACAGTGAGGGAGAGATGAGAAGCAGAGAGGATGAAGGTCTCCACTTCTCACTCTCCACGTTTGCAAGTTACAAATACAGTTTTGTTTTATTTTTGCTTCTAATAACGGCTGAGATGTTCCACTCCTGACATGGCAGAACGCAGCTGTATGAAATTCCTGTTTTTTAAAAGAAAGGGGGGGGGGGGGGGGGGGGAGCTCTTCAAATTCCTGGCTGGCCCCTTGCATTGTTCTGTAGTTCCCTTTGATGCATAGTTGCTGCCATGTTACCGGCCAGAGAGCGGCAGAGAGAGAGATAGATACAGACGAAGAGAGAGACAGAAGCAGAGGATGAGTGGGGGGAAAGGGAGGGGACGGCCGCCGTCTTTGGTTTCCAGAGCTCTCCCTCGGGGAAAGGATGTGCTGAATCAGGGCTTTGTCCGCCGGCACAATCGCAACCCAGCGAGGGCACAACGGTGCTCTGTGTGATAGTCAATAGACAGTGCATCTCACTCTCTCCCCTCTTGCCCCATCAAACCTCCCAGAATCGTAACGTCAAACTGACACCTCCCTTTATGTTTACCTGTAGTTCACCTGTATGCACAAAACAACACCCCGCTGATTTGAAACCTTTTTGTTTCAGTGCTACTGACACACACAACCCACCTGCTTCTATAATGTGTATCAATAACTAACAGGCTCACCTGCTTGAAACCCACGCCCCATTAGCTGTTCAATGCTAATAAGGAGCAGAGGAAGTGGTTAAAGTCCACAATCTCACTGCACTGGTGCTGAGCAGATGAGGAGGACTTGATTATCCCATTAGTAGACTGCAAAAGTATTAGTGTGTATGCATGCACGCAATGCATGTTGTTATTAATTGGAAAGTATGCCCTTCCCCCTATGTACTGAGATGTTTTGTGTGTACAGTGTGCATCATTTCACCGTGAGGTAGAATGATGTTTTGTTTGCCATTTGAGACAATAGGCGTCGTGCTAACAGAATTGGGGCGTGGTCTGATATGTAATTGCATTTGTTTAAGATTGCAGGAAAAGGTGAGGGCCATGTCACCCACAGCATTGTGGGATAGTGAAGTAAGGCAGACGCAGGTGCCTGCACACTAAAGAAGCGTTAATAGTTTACAGTATCTAGCAGCATATTTGCCTGCCTCAGCAGCTCCTGGTGTCCTGCTATCAGTCTGGGCTAAATGGAGCCTGACCGAATCCTTTCATGTCTCAGCTTCAGACCCAGCATGATGTGCCCTCACTCACTGCTATAAACACACACACCAACTATCCTGCCATTATTTACCACTGCAGCAATGCTAACACACTCACACACACACATCCACTCAGAGGGTTATTACATGAGCCTGAGAGATGATGGTGATGACAGATGACTGAGAGAAACAACATCTAAAAAAAGGAAGGAAATCGTCCCATCATTATTCCCTCATCTCACAGGCAGCCAGTTGGTCATTTCCATGGCGGAGGGAGTGGCAGAGCAAGTCAGAGAACGAATATGTCAGTTCTTGGCATCTATGATGACTGACTGCTGTGCCACGGGAGCACTAATAACAATAAAGAGGGCACTAAGCCACACTCTATTTTTACTTCTCTGCCTCCTCTCTACAGCCCAGGGGGGACTACATGCACAGACACACACACCTACTCACACACAGATACAGACATGCACAGGGGAGAGGCTCTAATTAGCGGCAGAAAGGAATACAATGAGTGAGTTATTAAGACACAGGGGCGGATCGCAGCCAACCTTTGCCCCCTGTTGGAGCACAGGTCACATGATAAGGGAAGGATATCCGCCAGACGACGGCGCCAAGCAGCCTATGCCTACTGAGGAGATGAAATAGGTTCAATCTCTGCAGCCATTCTATGCTGGGCATGGTGCACTGATTTTTTTCTCTTTTCTTTTTCTTAAATATCTATCAGGATGAACTTCCCCCCGAAGCAGCTTTCATATCAGACAGACATGTATCATTACATTCAGATTTACATTTTCTGTATTATTTTTTTTTATCAATTAGCAACTGTAGCTAAAAGCTGTTAAGATGAATCCACCAAAAATTTATATTCCGTCATTCAGTCAGTGCATTTGATGTCTTTCCAATTAACTTGATTCGTGGGGGAAATTAGTCAAATAAAGCCAAAATAAACATGCTAAAGTATACAGTTGAAATTGGCACCAAAATCACAGCATTCATGCTTCTCCAGCATCCATCATGCCCCCCCCCCCCCCCCCCTTTGTATGCTTCAGAAAAATTGTTTTAAAAGCACTAAACTGACTGTTTTGCAGTCCTCTTTACAGCAGGTTCCTCATCCCCCTTTCAGATTCTCTTTCATTTCCGCTTTCTTCTCCACTCCCTCCAGACAGAGGTGTGCAGAAACAGATCTGCACGTTCACATGCAAAATTTTAATGATAAAATGCTTTAGTTTGTAGTATGTGAGAACAAGACAGAGAGGAAAAAAAAATCAAATTTGTTCCTCCACTTAAAAAGCATTTTCCAGCCTTTTTTCCATGTCCAGTGAGACACTTTGGAACACTTTCTTTTATGATTTTTTTTATGATATTCTGGTTTGGCAGACAAGCCCATTATGAAATGCAAAATAATAACTAATATTTTCCAAATGTAACATAAAGTTATGAAACTGGCCTAGCTGCCTTTTTTTTCCACATTCTTTATAAGTTTTTAAGTCTCATGAATCTCACACAGAGGCTTTTGAGGTCCTTTCCCCCCTTGCCAAACTCTACATGTCTGCCTGTTACTTACTTTTCCGTCGCTTCTTTTCTGTTGGACTAGTTGAGTGAAGTTGCTGGTTATCTGTGCAACTTTGACCCAGATGGAAATGTCATGCCTTTTTTTGGCTGCAACCAGGGACTCCCAGCAGTGGCCATCTCATGCCCCTGGCTTTCTAAATATACAGCTGCAGTGTGGATGGTTGCGGCTGTGTGTGTGTATCTCTCTCGCTCTCTCTCATTGGTGTGTTTGTGTAAGCTGCCATGAGTGTATATGTGCCTCTAACTAAAAAGAGAGACTATCAGGATGCTGCCAACATCGGCATCATGATCCCTCTCATTTAGGGACCGCTAATTGGCAGTTAATTAGCAGAATTGACTCTGTTGTCAGATCCCAAGTGCCAGCCCCCCTACCAACACCCTCCATCCGCTAAGTTCATTTGATCTGGCTGCTTTCTTGATGCTGTAATAATAATCCTATTTTATCAGTTTTGGAGGGAGAAACACATTTGGAAAAACATATTCTCATTATTGGCAGAGTAAAACAGAAAAGAAAACCTGTTGTAGCAGGGTTTATTTTACTTTTAATTTTTAGCAGCAGTTGTCACAGATCCAAATATCTACTCACGGCACAATTTAGACACATGCCTTGCTCACAGGCAAGCCATGGGAGTCTTTAACAGCTGATTCTAATGTGTGCCACTGTGTTTATGTCTGCACTCAGAGTATACAGCATGTGTTGCGTGTGAGTGCAGGAGCCCTGTTGAAATGTTCAGTGTGATTAACAGGGCCCACTCCCACTTTATCGGGCACTAGGGGCACTTTGGGTCATAGCGTGGCATGGACACCCACCGAGGCTATGGAGCAACCCTGTGCCCAGCTCTTTGCAAGCTTAGAGTTATGAAAAACAGGTGGTGCTTTAATAAAACTGGCAATGTTGGGCGATCATGCACAAAAACGAATGCCTTTTTACTTGTTTTCCCATTACAAGCTCAAGACTCTCCAAGGCTGTGGAATTCTCCCAGCTAAGACGGCATGCAAGGAGAACGAAGCCAGACGAGGCAAGATAGAGCAGCGAAGAGCTGAGAGAGGCATTACAGAGAGAGCATTAGAGAGAGATGGAGAGAGATGGGAGGAGGGAGGTCTTTGTACTTCTCTGCTCCTTTTGGCTCTTTTATTCCTCAACGGCTTGGTTTTATTGGTGGGTCGTTTAATAACAAGGGCTCTGCGTTTGAAATGAAGTCGAGCTGCGTTTGCGTGGGCAGGCCTCCCTTTTTTATTTTAAGATGGTAATTTCTGTACTGGGGTGAGAACTGGTGAAAGATCGAGAGAATACACTAGAGAGAGTGAGGAGAGCAAGAGGGTGAGAATGCTAGAGAGGGAGAATTCAAAGGGAATACAAGGAAGGGAAAGTAGGTTAATTTATTTCATTTGTAAGAAGAGAGAGAACTTAAAAAGATAAAAAAAAAAAAAAAAGGTTGGTGATAGTGAGAAGGAAAGCGATGGGATGCTGTTTTCGTGAACAAGCAGCTTAATGCGCACGGGCAGCCACAGTAAGCCTGCTAGAATCTCCCCGCGCCTGAGGCCATCTGTGAGCAGAATAGCAATTTTATTACTTTGTCATTAAACCAATTTCACAGCAGTATTGTTTGTTAATGAGCAGCCGCAAACGAGCGAAGATGTCACGTACTAGAATAGCAGCAAGATTTGTGACCCCAGCACTCCTCTATCTCATTCTCCCAACCTCTGTCTCATTCTTATTCTTCCGCCCTTTCTGCCATCATCTTCTTTCTTAACATCCTTACTGTCATCCTCGCTGTCTCTCTGCCATCCTCCCATCTTGCTCATCCCTCCTTTCCTCCCTCAGTTATAGAGGTCCCTGGCTCATAAAGGGGGAAACTGCTGAAAGATAAAATGCAAAGTCTATACAGTCAAGTCTCTGTTTATGAGCTTCCATTTGCCTTTAGAGCTCATTGGGATGGATGGTTTCTCTGCAGGTTTTCAGGGTGTGCAGTTGGAAAGCCGGGCATATTGGCTTGTTATTTAGCCCTAAAACCTAACATGGGTGCCAACAGCAAGCGCCAATAGAGAGACTGAGCATATGAATAGGTGGATAAGTCATTTGGATTGTGTGCAAGATGATGTCATGCATTTCTTTTCCCTCTTTTTTTTAGTTGTTTAGATTGCTTGGCTTGATGACTGCTTTTGTTAGTGCATTTAATTCATGAAGTCTTACATTAGAAATGTTTTGGCAGTTGTTAGGAAAGGTATGTTTTTACAAAGGAAATCCTGCTTCAGCTGCTGTAATGCTATATGTGTCTTTATGGCTCGTCACTGTGTTTATCTTTTAACTATGGAGGTCAGTTGGCACACATTCTCTGTCTTTTCATGGTTTATGACTGAGAGAAGCTGTGACAAACAGAGAGAAAGAGAGAATTAAACCGGGGCCCCCAGAGGATGAGACAACCTGACAGAGTAGATTTGGAATAATTAGTTTTATCTGCTGAGGGAGATAGCCAGAGGAGCTGCGTGTTATCCACAGGCTGCCTCAGTGGCAATATGAATGGGGATGCCTGGATGTTGTGTATGTGTTTGGGGGGGGGGGTTGCAGGACTAAAAGGGATAAAGGTGACCAGGTGTAACAGAATGGCCTTAAGGGTATGTGTGGGTGTTTGTGTGTGCTGGAGCCAGAGAGGACAGGAGCTCCTTCTTTGGCTGAGCTCTTTCAACTCTGTGAACCTCCACAAGGTATTTTCTCTCTGTCCAGACATGCTCATTCTCTCACTCTTTCTATTACTGTCTGTTATTCTTTACTTCCCTTTTACACGCTTCACATTCCCTTTATCCCTGTATTTTGATATGGAGGAACACCATCTTTTATCTGCGCTTTGTTTGTGTGGTGTCACATTTAAAACAACCTCCATTGACCTCGCGTCCCCCCTTTTCAATGAAAGTGAGTGTTTTGGGATATAAAATGTGAGAGAGTTGTAATCACACCCTCAACAACTCTACAGTGTGTTATTCTTATCTCTTCTGTGTGTGCGTGTGTGTTATGTGGCGCTGTGATTCATGGCCCTATGCCCTTTGTGGCTTTGAGGTGTAGGCCAATAAGTCTATCATGGAAGACCCTATAAATCAATATAGTCCTTTGTTGGTTCAAGCGATGCTCTGCCCCAGTTCAGGCCCGCTATGGATGAGGTATCAGTCACTCTGGGAGCCCATTGGCAATCATCTCCCCCTTACCCACTGATTCTGCAAATCCATTTGTAGACGTGTGTGCGCACTGAAGTTAGAAGAAAGGGGATGGAGATCAGGAAAGAGTCAAATATTAGATATTGACCATAATTCTTTAAAATATCTACCATGGTAGTTAGCAATTTGGAAGATGAATTGCAGTTTTCTGTTTGCTGCACACAAATGGAAGCACACCCATGCACTTTGATGGGGTTTTCAAAAATAGCAGGAGGAATTAACCAACACTACAGTAGAATATAGATGACAAGATCCAGATTCAAAGAAGGGAAAGAGGGAAGTGAAATAAGAGTTTATCACCCCTAATCTAGAGTTTTTTTCTATTTCCAACCTAATGGTTATTTATTCCTCCCATTAACTTTGATGATGTATCAGTTAGGAGTGTATGTGAGCATTTAAAAGTGTGAGGGGGCAGCAGTGGGGGTTGACTTGTGTCCTCATGGGTGTTAAAAGTTTTGTTTGTAGCCCGTCAACCACTCCTCAAAATGAGTCTTTTTACACTAACTCTACATACAGCAATCTTAATGGAAGTTTAATTTCTTAAAAAGGACAGTCTTCTTTCAAGGTTAACTTTATCAAATTCAATGATACTGTTACAATTAGAGTAAAATCTTACTATTAGGCGTTTTAAGGTTATTAATACATCATTCCTACAAAAATCAAACATGACGGTTTACAGACTAAAAAGCAAGAGCTATACTCCACAGTGTAGGCTGATTTGACAGTGTCTTTGATGTATTTGTTTAAGGCTGTCACATATGAAGGAGGCCAGTCAAAGCTGTGCACAGTCAGTGGTAGAGCTGATCTGAGAGGCAGAGGGCTCGCTTCAGGCCACCAGGCACATCAGAGTCCCTGTGGTCTGCTCCACAGTGTCATTGCCGTTTCTGCCAGCAGTCCCCTCCACAAACAACAGCTATTTATATCACTAGCCTGCTGCTTGGCTTTTTAGCCCTAAACTCCTCTTCTGATCATGCCTGCACATCTGTATGTGTGTATTTGAGGGGGTGTGTTCAAGCGTATGTATGTCAAAGCAGTTATGTGCAATTGAAACTCAGATTAATTATTCAACAGTGAAGTCAGAGGCAAGCCGACAACATTTAACCGATGAAGCTCGTGGTCACTTACACGTGCGAGTCACAAACTCAGTCATTTAGACACATCATGGAAATGCGCTTAATGGAAAAACTCTCTTGCATGCCGAACTCACAATGATGAGAAGATGATGACACCCGGTTGGATGGAGAATCCCTTTCCAAACATGCACATGTATATATGCACACACACACACACGCACACAGAGTTCTCTGTACTTTCCAGGTTCTTGAGCACTCCAAATATGGCAGCCCCCAAACAGCATCTCATTTCAAGTTTTAGGTGTCACTTTTAAGTGAGCTGTCTGCCCTGAATTCATGGTTAATAGCATACCATTATGATGAGGAAAAAAGTAAGAGTGGGACAGAAAGTGAACTTATGAGGGGGGTGGAGTGATAAAATGGGGGCACTTTTGACGTAACCTCACACTGGCTCTGCTTTCTGCTAAATTCAGAAAAAGAAACCCTCACTGCAATGTGAGGGTGTGTGTACAGTACATGCATTTTCACAAATGTACCCAAGCATGTTTGTGTGCTGCGCAAGGATAGCTGTTGCTCCTGGCAGGTCCCCTCTTCTTCTCTTTGAGCTGAACCCATTATAGTCATAAACGAGGGAGAAAAGAGACATTTGATATGATGCAAAGGAAATAGATTGGCCTTATTTCCTGCCTGGCTGCTGAGATACAGACACTTGTGTTGCCTAGACGATGCAGGCAATTGACACTCAATTTTGTTTGAAATATCACGCCTCTATCATGTCATTATCAGCTTCCCCTGGTAATCCACAAAGCCACCCTGTTTGATATCTGACAATAAGGGGGAGTCACAGAGTCACTGATTCTCTCACTCGATTACCAGGCACAGGGAGAAAAAGGGTCGAGAATAAAAGGGAACAGAAGATGACGGAGCAGGAGACAAAGACAGGGTGAAGGAAATAAGAGATGGAAAGATAACACAGGAGAGATGGAAAGGCTTAAAGAGCCGCACTTTGTGTGATAGCACTGAAAAGTGGATGAAAACTGAGATTATATCTGCCCTCTCCACAGAGACATACAAAGGTTGCACTGTGGGGAGGAAGAGGAAAATCTGGGCAATGGTGTGGCTCTCTTCGCAACTAAGAAATTGGGGTGATCTTAGAAGCACAGCCACTTATCTCAGGGGGGCTGATAGATAGGTTTGGGTAATGATAGTAGTGGATACAACCTTCTACTCCTCTCTGCTCTCCTCTGTGCATTGCTGGAGTATGTGTATGTGTGAGCCAGCCTGTGTGTACATCTCTGTTTTGTATCTTTTTGGAACTGCATGAAAGCAGGAAGCCCTCATCCACCCATGAGGTGAGAAATTGGCTTATGAGGAATGAGTTCTACCTTCCAGCGATGACGGCCTCTGTCATGCACTGTGTGCTGGAACCTTTGACAGAGGCTAATATTGACATGGTAGTTCTCAGACAACTTCAAAAAACAGAAAACACAGCTGTTGGTCCCTTAGCTCTTGGGCAAGCAGAAAATACCTTTTGTGCACCTATGCACGTTAATGAGATGTTGTCTCAAGGGAGGGGGTGCAATAGTAAGAAGAGTAGGTTTTGCCTGTAAGTGAGATGTGGATAAACTTTTCCTGTAATTCCTTCTGTCTAGCTGATATACTTAGGAATGATGTTGCAATAAGCATGTATTCCAGAGCAGAGATGCCAACCTCTGAGGAAAGAGAGGTTAATTGAGGAAATATTAGGGGGCTGTCTAGAAGAAAGAGAGAGATTATCATATCCTCCCTTACATCAGAAAACTGGTAGAGCTAGGGCAGATTAGCCATGCTGGGTTGCTACAATAAGGCCTCTTTCATACAGGTGTGTTGACGCCTGGGGCAGGCTTGGCCTCAGTCCATTCCATTCACCCTGGCTGATTTGAACAATAACTATCATATCTCTTAAAAGAGAAGGGAGGGTGAAGCGTCAAGCGATAGATGCCTGAAAGCTGTGTTGAGGCCAAGAAAAACCCCCGCTGATGTTGTCAGAGCTTGTTGGTGTTGTAGTGAGGAAAAAATGTTTTTTTTTTTTTTTTTTTTACCCCCACCCCCCATAACCCCCACATTTCCACCCCTTCTCCTTTTTCCCTCCACTTCTGTACTGGATTCAGTGTTTTTGTGCCGTAGGACAGTGTGGTGAAGAGACAGAGGAACAAAGTGCTGCTGTGTGGAGCAGCAGCTGCTGCTTGCCGGATCAAAGGGGCAACAAGCGTGGTCTTCCTGGCCCGATGTTGCTCTGGAGGTGTTTGACGGACAGTCAGCAGCTGGGGCCGCACAGCCCGCCCTGTAGGGGTCAGGCTGCTGGACTGCAAGGCCCAGAGGTGACATGCCCTAGCTGGACAGGGGGTAGAGGGTGTTAGATGGGAGGGTAAATAGCAGGGGAGATGTCTATGTTTGTGACGTTTATTTTCTGTCTTTCTTTGTTTGTTTTACTTTTTCGTGATGAGTTTGTGATTTCTTATTTATTCATTAAAATGTGCACAGGTAGCAGTAAAGCCAAATCTTAGCTAAGCCATTATTAGCCTAGCATTGCACATCACACTGCGGTACTCCACCTCTTTGGTGCGGTGAAACAGAGCGAGAAAAGAGAGACAGGGAGCAGGCATGCCGCAGTGCTATTGATTTATTTTAATTAGCTCCTCGTTAAATCTTGTCAGTTTGAAACACAAATATATAATTCTTTGTCTGATTTTCCACTGGAGTCTTAATGACGCACTCCCCGGGTTTCAGAGAGAAATGACTTCTGCAGCTAGACTGACAGAGCAATGCAAATGTTAGTCATATAGGGCTGAAGGGGGGATGCCACAAATGGGCAATGAATGGAGTAATAAAAAGGGAAAGAAAAACAGGTCAGTGAAAGTCCATGGAGGAGAGGTGAAACAGTCCCCCTTTCAGAGGCAGACAAAAGAGTGTGTGTGGGGGGGTATGGAGGCACTCTGGATGGGAGAAAGAGGGAGAGATAGACAGAGGTAAAACTATGTAAACACAGTGGCTGCCCTAAACGTGGGCCCTCTCTGACGTTCCTAAAAAACGATCCTGCCTTGCTCCGCTTCACATCTGCACTAAATCAAACATGGGGGTGAGGTAATGTTCACCCAGCGTATGTCTCCCGACTCCTGTTTTAACTTAAAGACGGAAAGTGGGGATTAAAAAAAGGGAAATTTTGTCTGTGATAGGACGAGTTTGAGGAAGCTTCCTCGTTCTTTTCCTATCTCTTTGTCCTTTATCTCCATCCTGGAAGAGTGGAGCCTGTGAAAAGCTCCTTTGTGATAGTTTATGATAGATCAACAGATACCGTAGGTTCAGTCTGGTGGCAAACTACTGTATGTATAAACTGTTACAGGGGGCCTGGCTGGACAAGTTGAGCTGATTAAATCACTGTTGCCGACACTACAATAGATCAGTGTTAGAGGTTCAGTAGCCCCAGACTGCCCCACTGTCTGACCAGACCATAATTAGTGTTTGCTTATACTAAACACACCCTCCTCATGGGGTAGATTTGCATGCACTTCCTGGTCAAAGGACAGAGAGTGGTTTTAACTCTTTTCTCTCTGAATTTCTTTTTGGGAGAGAAGATGAAACCAACACATTCCATCTTTTAATTCCAGTGAGTTGTGACTCAGTTGCTGGGGGTTTGGAATCTTTATTTCTGTCTGAAGCAGAAGTATGGAAGCAATGATCTTTAATAGGAACCAGAGGACAGTCATGTTTGCAAGGAGTGATCATGGATTGAGATCAGCACGTTCTTGTTCAGATTGTGTTGCATGTAATCTTCCTACAAAGGCAGACAGACAGGGGCCCCGGGAATTTGAACGATGAATGGAAACTTGCCCCTCCCTCTTCTTGGTATATGAGCTTTCAAAATGGACATGTGCTGGTCAGCCGTGAAGGTAATAAACTGTCAACATTTTCAAAGCTACCTTCTTTCCTCACACGCTCTATATCTTGTGCAGGCCAAGGTTTATTTCTCTGAAAAGACATGTTTGGTGTTTCTCTGTTTCTGTCTTTAAACTCACTCTGGCTATGGCTCAGTTTCTTTCTTTCATCACAAACTCGTCAAACGAGTGACCCCACTCCTGATTGGCCAGGTTTCCTCTGATCTTCACAGCAATTGGCCAGCCAAGCAGCGAGGCTCCCTCCGTCTCAACTCCCTCCCTCATGCACTCTGTCTCTTGGCTGTGCTCCAGGGTAGGGTGGTTTGGCATGACAATTTCTCAGGGAAGGAATGCTGACAACAGGAGCGAGTTACCAGGTGTGGCTGCAAGTCAGTTAACCAGAAACAAGGCTCTTCTGACAGATTGAGATGAGGAAGTAAGAAAATAGAATAAAGGCAAGCCCTGACTCAGACCAACTGGTTTGCTGTGATTACATCTTTAAACTTCCCATAGAATTTGTCAACATATAATGACAGTGCAGTTGATTTGCTGCATCAAATTGAAGTCACATAAAGTTGTGGTTTAAGATTATGTAAATTTTCAAGCTTCCAATTCTCTTGACACCCTCATAACATAACACTGTATGCTAGACAGGGTATTTAACACCTAAAGAGGCTCTCTCTAAAGCTCCCCCTTGTGTGAGAACAGATATTATTAACCATGGATGCCATGTTGATCCAGCCTTGTGGAGACCCTGTGTCAAGTGGACTCCTGCTGCCCTGGCTCCATCATTCATATCTGTCTGTTATTTTCCTTTGTGACCTGCAAAGCCTCAACAGTCAGAGCTCTCGTAAACCTACCACTTTATTATCATCAAGGCGCTGGAGTCTCAGTTGTTGCATATTGTATCTGCTCATATGTGTGTTTGTACACATGCATCCCTTACACGTTTCAGGGCATGTCAGCTGGAAGTGCTACTGTGGGCCAGTTGGCAATAGTCTGTGAAGAATGTGCTGACATGCACAATACACACATACTGACTGACACGTGCATATATATTCACATGCACGCTCAAACGTGCACTTAGTGCTGCAAGTGTAGCCTTTGATATGAAACATGAAAATGTGTTTAAGGCTTATTGGCTGGACGACATTAGCTGCTCACATTAAACAGCAGTAGACCGCTGCCTACACCCTACCCACCCCAACGCGCTTTCTCCTGGGGTATTGTACACATTCTGGGCTGTATCCCAATGAATGACCTCCTCATGACCCCCTAACCCTGGCTTTAATTATTTGTTTGAAGACAGCATGGAGTTCCCATGCTGAGAGGTACTCTGTGTACTGTGTGTGCATGTGTGTTGGTGTTTCTGTGCGTTAACACTGAGCAGAGGCAGGCAGTAATAAGCTAGACCACCAGATGTAGATAATAAAACATGGGCTTTGGGTTAGAGGTTTTTAGCTAGCGTCCCCTGTGAGCCTCCTGTGTTCTGGTTAGCCTTCGGACACACTGGTGGTGGTTGTGGTCATGTCCACGGTGGTGACGTGTAGATTTACTACAAGCACGTATGTTTTAGCAAGTGGTTTAGGAATTCTCGGTCCCTGTGGTCAACCTCTGTGTCTCTCTCGGGGTTTTGGGTTCATCCATCTGACTGTCCATCCAAGCTGACTGGCCTCCATCTCTGGAGGATTCCTGGTTTTGTTGTTCTAAGCACACTCCATTAGCAGCTCACGGGTCGAGGGAAAACACTGTTATCAGGCCTGGCTCTGATAATCTCAATTGGCTTTACTCAGACTGATAAAAGGTGCTCTAAGGCCACGAGAGGGGCCCTTGGTCACCCCCTCCGCAAGCTCGCTCTAGTGCACCTCATCGCCTGCTGGTTACTGTGGCAACTTGTTTAGTGTGCAAAAACAGTCTTTGTGACTTTGTGGTGTGATATGGTGTTAGTGAATAGGGAATGTTGACAAGGAACAGGTCCATCTCAGAGGCAGGATGTTGGAGAAATATTTTTGAATATCCATATGTTTGTCTACATAGCAATGAGTTGTTTTCATACTAAAACTTACCATTTCAGTGAAAGCAAACGTGTAATCTTTTCCAGGACACTTTAAGTTAAACATTTCCTGTAAGAAGCTGGAAAAACACAAGATGAAGAACAAAGTTTTTAAATGAACATTGAGAAAGAAAACAAAAGAAAATGACTTTTTGATCCTAAACCATGCTCTCCAGACTGTTTTCTCTTCAGTCACTGGAAACCGTATGGTCAAATTTAGCACCTGCGAGGAACATTCCTGATATTACGTGTTTATGATTATGACCCACAATAGGTAAGAATGCACATGGTTGTGATTTTGAGCCCCTCTGTGCATCTAGAAAGGGAGAAAGCAGGACATATATTTTGGCAGGCAATGCACTATGCTTGAAGAGGGAGTGCGGTACCAAGAATGTCTTTCTGTTTACTTGCTCAGCTGGTTTTGATGCTGGAACCGTCTTTTTCTCTTAAGCTCTGCAGGCATTTCTGACAGCACAGCTATCTGAGAATGCTCTCTCCCCTTTGTTCTACCACAAGAAAAAAAAGAAAACTCTTTCCCAGTTAATAAAATGCAATCCTCAATCCACCTTTAAATCACAAATCATGCATTACAATCATATGATTTCCAATCCAACTTTGATTTACCTCTCATCCTCCTCTTTTATTCTCTCTTATTCTCATATGGCTGTGTTTCATCTTTTTCTGTCAGGGGCCCATAGCACCCCTGCGTACCTGCACTCTGAATGCCCCCTGGCAAATGAGTACCGCGCCTCTCTTTTCCCAGCCGTGCATTTTGTACGTTTAACCATGTCACTTTGAGCTGGGCAGATTACAGGCGTTTAAGTTCATTGGAGAAGGTAAGGGCAGGTATCAGGGCTTCATGGGGGATTAGGAGCCCAAATTGGTTCCAGCTCTCCCTTCCTTCTAATGACCAGTTCTTTAGCTGTATTGATGGTGCCGTGGGCCCGTATGTTAGAAGAGGGAGGTGAGGTCTTTCTTTTTTTTTTTCTTCCTTTTTTTTTTTTTAACTCTTTCTCCTCTTTTTGGAACCAGCATGCTGGACAGCTCCAAAGTGATTTGAAACCCCTCTTTAATATCAACCACATGGCGGTACCTGTAGCGCTGTGTTCCTAGGGTTCTGAAAGTGAAAAAAAGAAAGGTAAAATTAGAAAAAGGGTAAAGAAGGAAATAAAACACAGAGGAGGGAGGAGAACTTGGTTGGCCTGAGTGGCCAGCTTGCATTTGACACAGCCCAAGGCACCCCATTCGGAGTTAAAAAGGTTGCCCCTGGCTGGTACTCACCTCTTGATGACCTCCGGCTCTCCACTGGAAAAGCCACAGGAGCAAGCCTGGCTAGGGAGGCTTTGTGGAGCTGCACTTATTCGCTGCTGTGGTGGTGATAAAACTTCAGACAGCCTAATTGATGGGCTCACTGACATAACAATACCTTGTGAAAGCATGGAGTGGCCCATGCCTGGTCCTCATTTCTAGACAGCTGGAAGGGGAGCAGAACCCCCTACAATGCATCCAGAGTGGGGGTCCCACAGAGGGGGACGGTGGAGGTGGGGGTGGAGTGGCAGGGTGCAATGAAAGGAACCATTTGTATCCTGCATTTTCCAACTTAAAGCTCACTTTGAAATTGCATTGAAGATAACGCTGCAAAAAACTGTATGCATGCAGTTATTGTGTGTGTCATTCAGCTGGCTACAGAACTGACCGAGAAATAAGGAAGGAAAAAGGGATGTGCCCAAGCTACTGTGCCCAAGCTGCACTTAATACTTGAGGAATGTCTCCCTGGTGCCCATAGCAACCAGACGTAATCAAACGCTTTATTAAAAGAGGGGGGAATAGATCATATGGAACATTAAAAGTATCCCTCACTGGGTTCCCAAGTCAGCACACAATTGCCCTTTTGTTTGTTACTGTTTTGTTGTGTGTGCCTCTCTCAAGGACTCGGTGGCTAATGTTGCCATTAAGTCATGCAAAACTGTTTGTCTTTGTGGAGCCTTGTGATGGATCTTTCTGTGTGTGAATGCAGAGTGATTTAAAGTTTGTTTTTCTCTTCTTTTTGTTTTTCTTTTTTTCCTCTCTGCCAGGTTTATTAACGCCAGGAGAAGAATAGTACAACCCATGATCGACCAGTCAAATCGAGCAGGTAAAATAAAAAATAAAATAAAAAGATGAACAGGAAAAAAACAGAAGGATCCATTTAATCTACAGTAGGGTGTTGCTTCCTTTTCCCTCTTTCCCTACATGAAGACACGCTTTCTAAATCCCTCCCTGGCAAGCACATTATGCCCGGAGCCCAGATTTTTTAACAGGGTGCCACTACACCTACTTCAGTCTGCTCCCTCCTCTTCCTCTCCTGTCGTTCATTCCCTTTTCCATTTTCTCAATGAGATATGTTCAGCAGTGTTGCAAGCCGTCTGCTGATTGACTTTAATTGGAGATTTCCCAGTCTAAGTGGGGAGAGAGGTATATTAGCACTCTCTCTGTGAATTACTAATTGGACACAAGAGGAGTGCCAGAAATGCTAGCAGCAATTTATGAGTTATCTCCTTTTTAATTCTGTTTTGTTTTCAATTATTTTTTTTCCAGTCTTGGGCTAAAGAGGGGGTTGCCCTCACTTTTCTGTTGCATTTTTATTCCACTCTGAATTTTGATTATAAGTCGGCATTCTGCCAATTTCATGTATCAAGAACTGTGCAAGGATGCTTCAATCAAATTTTTGTCTTAACTGATGCCAATTTCAGTCGTGAATATAAAGTTCACGAGGGGAATGAGTTAAATATGATTAACTGATTTAATAAAATCTTATGTCTGTATAATCTTCCTTATTTCTCACAAGAAAATGTGCATACTGAGGAGTAAAACAGCATTCTGTGATTTGGGGGAATGATTCAGTCACCCTAAGCTTCACTTTTTATGGCATTTTCTAAAAGAAGCCTATATTTGTTTCAGGGAGGGAAAAGCTGTTTTTGTTGATTAGTAAGCTTGTCATCTTTTAAAGATCTCTACTTCTGGGGTGGATATCGTTCAGAGAAACACAAGCAATGATTAACTGGAGATGCACTAACAAATGTGGGCGACTCTTTGCTGTTATTGCACATTTTGTGTGGAATATTTGACACAAAACATCTAATGTGTGCCAATCTGCAATGTGTACAAACCTAGCATGACTAACATCTCCCCCCTAATCTTCAAGAATGACAGATTATCCAAGATAATACTGTTATACTCCTAGAATGCCCTGCTGTCTATAGACTCCAATTAGTATTAGTTCATTAATGCTGATAATAAGAAAAGCCACAAGCAACTAAGTAAATTGATTGCTGTTGTGTTTTGTGTATAATCAAGTAAATCTTTCCTAATAAGAGATTATTTGACAATGTGGATATTATCATCATTTCTGAAAGTGTATGTTTTGTTCCGTTAAGAGAAGAACTGAGCTGTATATTACTTAGTTTATGATTCTTTACTTGAGAAATGACTGGATGATTTGCCTGCTATGGCAGAAATTCTTCTCATCCTGTCAAACTGCATGCTTTCTTCTGCGGTTAGAGAACAATGTATCTCCTGTGAGCGTGGTTTTGAATGACACAGGCTTCGTGTACGCACAAGTGTGTGTGTCCTTGCATGCATAAGGACCTACTGTATGCGTGTTTGCATGCCACGCGTCAGTCATTGCGGTCCACAAACATGAACACAATGTCTTACAGTATGTTTGGGCTGGAGCTGGGACAATTGCTGATTGTCTGGTGTGTTCTCTCTTCTTCTCCCCCTCCCCACTCCCTTTTTCATGTCCACGTTTTGACTACAATCAGGTTTTCTTCTTGATCCTTCAGTGAGCCAAGGAGCAGCATACAGTCCAGAGGGCCAGCCAATGGGCAGCTTCGTGCTGGATGGTCAGCAGCACATGGGGATCCGACCAGCTGGTAAGTCCGACCACCTCCTCTGCACCATCATCCCTCCTCCCTTTATCATGCCTGCTTTACCAGTCACCGGTTTCACCCCTGGTTATCACAGAGCTGATCAGCAGTGATCCTCTTGTCTGTAGCATGAGATTAAGTCACCTCAGCATGGAGCAGTTCCCCAATTCAACCACATAAACCTAGACTTAATAGTGCACCACAAACCAGAATAATACTTCTCCTTAAAAACCCCCTCACAGTTTGCCTGTTTTTCCTTTAACACCCTCTTTCCTTCTTTATAATCTAACACATCTGGATAAACTCCTCAGAAATGATCATAACAGTGGGATTTGTGGGATGCATTGCAAAATAAGAATCCTCAGCCAACTCTGTACATCCTTCTCTCTTCTTCCATCATCATTTTCCATCTAAAGCTAACAAACTTCATCTTTCTGTCAGTGGGTCTTCTCCAACCTTGCTGTAATTCTAACTTCTGCTGACCTGCTCTTTTCTGGCATTTATCTCCTTTCTCTAGGGCCTATGAGTGGAATGGGGATGAATATGGGCATGGATGGGCAATGGCACTACATGTAACCTCCATCTTGTAAGGCAAAGAAAAAAGGGGGAAGTAAGTACTGGGCTCTTTCCTTGTTTTATTTATTTATTTTTTTTGGTTTTGTTTTGTTTTACATTGGGCCTGAGGTGTTTACTATTTTCCTCCCAGTTCTCTTTCACACTACAATCTCTTTTTACCCCAGCCATAATTTTACAGCAAGTTCTAGTCCCCAGCAACAGCTCTTAGCTAGCCTGCAGGGTTGTTTTAGCAAGATGCTTTAAGGGGTAAAGGTGGGAGGGCCAAGGATATATTGGAGACTTGAGAAAATGGGGAACCATCCTGGGACAGAGAGGACCCGACTTGTGGCGCCAGACAACAGTAACAACAGAAAACGGAGGGGGAGAAGAAACAACCTGGCATGGCAAGCACAAATTTATTTATCACAACAGCGCCATCGCTCTCCCCATCTTGGACAGCCAATGCAAATGTTGGACATTTAGGGAAAAAATAACATCTCCTGGGGAAGGGGCTGACAGGGGGGAAATTAAGCAGGCTCCAGTGAAGCGATAAAGAAGGAGAAGTGAAACTGTCCTCCGAGTGACATAAATCTGTCTGGGGAAGGATTGATGCCCAAATTATCTTATATGCAAAGACGGGAACACCGCAGTACATTACGGTCCCTGAGCTAGATATACGGGCCGTGGGTGACACAGCCGATCCTTCACTGGGGGTTTGGTTTGAGCTGCGTATTGGGAGGAATGAGTATGTGGGGGGGCTGTGTGTTTTGATTATTTTTTACTGGAGGGAGACGATTTAAAGGCGGGTGGGGGCCAGTGACAAGCCTGACCTGGGACAAACAGACAAGAGACACTGAGATAAATTTATAAGCTTGTAGACACAAGCATGCATGCTGGGTCCAAAGGAGGGGATCTCTTTCACACATACAGATAAAGTCCCTCTGTGTCACAGTTTTGTTGCTTCTCACACGCACATACCCACACAACCACCTATACAGTTAAATGGCGGCAGTCTGATTAAGCTGGCCATTCAGCCACAGTGCTGACATTTGAAAAATCAAGACATATCACATCCTAAAGGCAGCAGGGCAGAGGAGATTTTATTTAACACCTAAACTCCCTTGCCCAATGACGCACAATATAATAACACTTACCTTGATTAAAAGAACCCTTTTTATATGTAAATGGAGGCTGAATTTTCCAAAGGGTCATGATGGCAATTCCTCTGACAGAGATCATTTCACCTTTCTAGTCCTTCCTTTTCGTCTCCTGCACATTTGCTCTCATCCCCTCCTGTCTCTGCTAATGGCAGAAGGGGGAAAAAAAGGAAAATCAGGAAGCAATGTTCCCTAAAACAGCCACACAGAGACAACATTTGCTCAGGTTGGCTAATTCTTAATATAGGGCTATATAATTTTGAGACTATTTAATTATGTAACATACTTTATGCTTCATGACCAATTACATTAATAGCTTAATACAGAGGAATATTATCCTCTCTTGATTTGATTACACAGCCTCACAATATGGCATATTTGGTACTTAATTATGGCCAGCCATTGAGCAGGACTACTGTGCCATAACAGAAATGCACAGGCAGCTAGGGAGGCAGGCATGCAGAGATGGCAGGAGAGGGACCCAGTCTGTCCTCAGTTATTGTCTTCAGATGGTTTTACCACTCTTGTTAATAAAGAAGAGAGGGAGGGGGCTCTTAGATCTACTTAATGGAATGACTGCAGCTTACAAGACCAGAGATTACCAGCTTACAGTGTCAAAAACATCTGCTGGGCCTTTTAACAGGAGCTGCTCCAGGTTATATGGAGGCGAGGGCACCCATCATACCCTAACACCCTGAATGATTTATTCATTTTATGACCCCGGTAGTGGGGTTTTAAGAGACCTGCTCTGACAAACACTTGCATTTCAAATGAACTGACGTGGAGAGGGAGTATTAGAAAATGGTACAGCTTTCGACTAGTGACACTGGTCATTAATCTTGGCCTTCGCTGTCCCTCTCTCTTTTCTGTCCTCCTCCTCTTCCCCTCACCAAGGCCCTCCAGTGTAATTTCTTAATTGCAGTGTACGAAGGTGGAGGAATGCAGAGAGTGAGCATGCCTAGCGACCTCACAGCGACCTCTCCCCTCCTATTACAGCTTCTAATCCCCCTGGGGTTCACATTACAAAGCAGGCCAGCCCAGACCCAATCCCAGACCCAGGCCCCCTGGCTCCACCGGGACCTCCTGCTCACTTGTTTCTCCCCAAGGTCCAGGCCTCTAAACCAGCCATGTTCCCATACTCCAGTCCCAGGCTCCAGCAACAACCCCCCACCACAGCTTATTCTTTTCTTTCTGATTACAACAAACAGTCATGTGAAAAGCCAAACAGTGGCACTGCTGAGGCAGCTCTGTGTCCTGGGTGCTGTCACAGCATGAGAGATGCCAGCATGCTGGGGTCTCCACACATATGAAGCGGAGTCCATCTTAAGAAACATCACCATACCCCACCTCCTCTCCTTTCTTCTTTCTCTCCACTTCCTTTCATCTTTGCTACTCCATCTTGCTGCTGTTTCCTTCTCCTCTTCCAAAACCCACACATCCATGCATCTAAGAGTGAGCTTAAAATGCTCTCTTTCAGGGGTGGAAACGAGCCTTTAATGTTCACCGTCTTGCTGATACAACTAACCGAGTCCTCAATTATTTAACAACTTCTTAAAGGGATTCTAAATCAAATATGTTCACAGAGGCACGTCCCCGGGAGAGAATGCCTGTTCGGTTTGTCACTAAATTCAGCTGGGGAATTGACTGTTCCACTTGTAAAAGTATTAGCACTTCTCCACATCAATACGCCTGCTTGGTTTTCCTCACATCCTCCAGGACTACAGTGTCTGTGGATGACTGAGGATCATTTTCCAACCTGAGACCTGACCACAACGCTATTGGGCATTGTAAACCACTCACCATAGCCTAAAATAGCCTACTGCAATAATGTCTCTCTTTACTTGCAGAAGCTAAAAGCTCTGTAGTCACACACACAATGTCATAAAATCTGCGAAGCTCTTTGTTGGTGAAGTTGAGTTTAAATTGAATTAAGGCTTGTTAATGGAGAAGGAGCATGTCAAAGCTGCAGCCAGAGCCGTTTTATTGACTGCATGAATACATCTCTGTCTTTCTGCCTTTCACTTAGGTCTGCCAGGCATGCCAGGGGAGTATGTACCTCAGAGCAGTCCTGTGGGCATGAGCATGGCCCCACCCACTTACGCCAACCCTCATCAGATGACTTCTCACCCTTCTCAGCTCCGACACGGACCCCCTCTTCACACGTACCTGCCCGATCATCCCCACCATCCTCACCACGCCATGCTGATGCACGGAGGACCCTCGTCGCACCCAGGATTGACCATGTCTGCACAGAGACCCCCTTTGCTCACTCCCATTGACCCCAGTACTGGAGGACAAGGCCTGGACATCCACGCCCAATAGTATAAGGGAACTTTGCTACCAAGACAACAGCAGCTATGAACAAAAAAAAAAGAAAAAAAAAGAGAAAAAAAAGTTCAAAAAATGAAAAAGAAAAAGCAGCCCACTTATTTTGAGACTATTTTTAAGAATAAAAACAAACCCTTTTGACCAGAATTTGACACTAAAGATACACAATTCCAGATGAGCTGTGATACTTTTTTTTTTTTTTTTTAAACTTGTCAATTTTGTTACTTTCATCCAAACGGAGGACCAAGCTGACAAGAACACTTTGTAAAGTCTTGGGCTTTTGGTAAAGATCAACAGAGGATGCTTTGACATACATGTGTGCAAAGAACGGACAGACGCACACTCTCAATAAAACACTTTTTGCGCACCCACTCCACACACTATCATGAACACGTTCAGTACACTTTCATGTGACACTAAAACAATATCACTCTGGAAGATTAAAAAAAAAAAAGAAACAACAGAAAGACTCCAAGAGTTATAACTACTGTAGTATAAAAAAGTATAGATAAATAAGTTAAAACTTGTGCATTTTTTGTTGATCACATGGTTTATGTTTCCTGAGCTAGTTTTAGATTTAAAGGTTAACCTTTTCTCTCACACTGTGTGTGCTCCTTCCTGGAGGAGAAACTGTCTCGCAGCACAGCACTATAAAGAAAAAAAAATAGAAAGAAAAAAACAATAAGAAGATGGAACATCTCAAAAAGGCTTCAGACCACAGAGGGCAATCAGGTCCTGTCCCCCCGTAAGAACAGGGCATGATGGGAAAAGGCTGCTAAATGACACCGGATCTCTCCAGAAGATTCAGTTTGAACATTTGTCATGCCCCCTCCTTTTTTTTTTTTTTCTTTTTTTCATGAATGAATGTTTGCCCTGTAGGTTTTAAAGGAGAAAAAAAAGTTCCTTGTTTGAATTGCCCAAGCACTGGATTGTGTTGGTTTTATACATTTTTATTTTTTTTTTTTTTTCTTTTTGTACCCTGGACTCTCATTGGCAAGAGCCTACCGAAGGAAGCTTAATTGTGGAAAAGCAACACCCTGCAGCGCTTCTTTATCTGCAGATCAACACACTTGCCATAAGGACAGTACTGATACTAATGTTGATTCTGTGGCACTGGAGAAGCATTTGATGGTTGATGCACCAAAAAAAAAAAAAAAAAAAAAAAAAAAAAAAGCCTAAACCAGGAAAAAAAAAAAAGAAAAGCAAAAAGGAAAAAAAAACTTAAATTATGAACTCAATGCTTTTGGGAGAAAAAAAAAAGCTGAGAGAATATTGTAACAAACTTCGTACAGAGTTCAGTCTATTAATTGTTTCATGTTAGATATTCTATGTGTTTACCTCAATTGAAAAAGAATGTTTTTGCTAGTTTCAGATCTGCTGTGGCATTGATATTGTATGTCCATGAATTCCTTCCTTTTTCAGCACGTGTTCCTCACTAGATGATAAGATGCCGTCTCCCTTAAGCTTTGTCAAAAATACATTAAATACTTGTAAGAGGACTGTGACGTAATGTTTAAAAGGTGTTCAGTCACAAATGCTGTAATAAATATTTCATTTTTGATTTTTGTTAGATTTTTGTGTGATTAACTGTGTTACATACAAAGTCGTAATTCTTTTTTTCCCCCGTTTAAACCGATTTCATATTATTGGTTAAGTATTGTTTGGGTATATTGTTGCATGTTAAATTTATTTTTGCACATGACCATGAAAATACATGAGTTCTTTCTTCCTGCACCCTGTTTGCTATAGCTTTTTTTTCATTTAACAATTTCTTTCTTCTATTTTTTTTTTCTTTGAAGGCTGCCCATTTAAGTTTTAGTGGCCTCTTAAAATGACAATAACAAATTGTAGTGGAAACACATCTCGCCATGGCAATTGATTTTGGCACACAAATGTACCCATCCAATGATAAATAATTGTCTAATGCAAATTAAGGGTGCAAATTACACAGCAAATTCGTCACCCAGCCATTCCTGTTTTAGACCAAAAGATAAACTACCAGCTGTGACATTAAGATGCAAATGCATCATAAAGTTGAGAGACAAAAATACCAGAATGAACAAACCAAAAAGTACATTTCTGAAAGACTCATAAACAAATTTTATCACATCAGATTTTCTTTTTAAAAAGATATAAATCAAACACAATGTCCATTTATGCCTCTGTCAAATTTATAATAATACTTCCAAAAAGGTTTATAATTATTCGTCCATCACAACTCCCTCTGGTCATTCCAACAACAGAGCAAGTATTTGCTCTCAGAATAATTGAGCCATGGGGCCTCTCCATGTGTGCTTGGCTCCTTTCTGCCGTTTTGCAGCGCCCCCTGTTGGCCTGATCCAGAACTGTCACGCGCGGGCTCCACCGATGGGCTTTGATAGGCCATCTCCTCTCTTCTCCAACTCTTTTCTCTCTGTGTTTGCCCGCGGCCATCCAGTCATAGCCCAGAACCACAAACGACGGCTGAAATAGTTTTCGTCCTTCGCAGATAAGTTTAAACTTCTGTTTTGTTGGATTCAGTTTCATCTTCAAATCCCCCCCCCCCCCCCCCCCCTTTCCCCCCTCTCTTATTTCTTATGTTTTTAATGACAAAATTTATTACGGACCCAGCTTTTTTTCTATGGTTTATCAGATAAATTATAACAATAATAGTATGATAATTTAATCTCGTGAACACTTACACTTCCGGTATATTTTTTCATGTTTGTTTATCATTTTAATGTGTAGGCTATATTGAAAAAAAAATTATATATATATTTTTTATATTTATTCATTTGCAATTTTTCTAACAATTATCATCAGATTTTTGTTTGCTTTTTTTTATTTGAAACGAAAGGTTTTGTATGAATCTTAGCTTGATTCATGTGTTTTTGTTTTGTCTGGCCTTTACAAACGGTTTTTAACTCACGACTTCCCAAGAAACACGTCCGCAAATCTCCTCCTGGGAATGCCTGATTACAATCTAAAAATAACTTATTTTTTTCATTCATAGATCGTTTTAGTCTTTATGCGGTCAGTCATTTAGTTTTTTTGTTTGTTTGTTTATTTTTTTTATTATTATTATTCTAAATGTTTCCCAGGTTGACTATAGGCTAAACGACTGTTTAAAAAAATGCATGTTGTAGCATAATACATGTACATGTGTTTATTATTATTATTGTTATTATTATTATTATTATTATTATTATTATTATTATTATTATTATTATTATTATTTTCATGATACACAGGAGGATGTCAAGCCTTAAACAAGTGAGGGGAATGTTTCTTCTTCGTTTTACGTCGGAGTTTAGTTAGCTGCGTATCTTCTTCTTTTAACTATTTAATACCTAAAAGACTCTTTTGGTTTTCTTCTGGTCTTTCATGCAGTGGGTAAAACGGAAGGAAGAAGCCCGTCGTTTTGTGCGGAGATTATCAGATGAAAAAGAGAGAAAACGCGAGGATTACTGTGGATGGAGAGGATTTTAATATTAATAGTTTTTTTTTCTCTTACCCCCCTGCCCCCCTCCCTCTCCCCCTCCCTCTCCACCTCCTCCCCGATGAGACAGAAGGTAGATTGCCTCTGCTGCTTTCCTTTTGCCGATTCGGTGTGACAGGGATGATGGATGATCCAGCCGAGCTAAACAACTCCTCCCCTTCATCTCCTCCCTGTCAAAGCCAGTCCGGGCTGCTGCTGCAGGAATAAAATAAGGAATATATTCCCTCTGCTCCGCTGCACAATGCAGCCCGTTCCTCAGGAAGACACTCTTCTCCCTTACAACAATATTAAAAGTCCGCACACAGTTTGCCCGCTGGAAACACAACGCGTGTGTGTGTGTTTAACAGAGGCAAAATGTTAATAACGCTTATGTTATTGGATCTCTCTTCTTTTTCCCTCCCTTTGCAGACCATAAAGTGTAGTTTATGATGTGTAAGAGAGAGCTGCAAATATATATTTTTAGAAACGCACGTACATCTGCAGACAGCGAGAGGGGAACACAAAAGTTTTGTCTTTGTTTTTTTTTTAACTGCTGATTTGGATGGTGGTCATAAAAATGAGCGCTCGCGCAAGGGCTGAGTGTCCTTCGCTGTGCAGCTGGTTCTCCCCAAAATGGCTTGCTCAGGGGGACAGTTTGTAGGTTTTGTGTATGCAGCGAGTGTGTGTGTGTGTGGTGTGTGTGTGTTGCCCTCCTTTCTTTTTTAAACATTTCAGCAGTTTTCGCTCCTCTTGCCATAAGGTGTTTCTATGACTACGTTATGTAGGCCTGTGTGAGCGGGTCAGAGGCGGGGGTCCCTGGGAGAAAAGGGCCGCATTTGGCTGATCATTTATCAATGTCAACTGCATAATGATTCTCCCTGCAGTCCCCCTATTGATGAGGATAATTACATTAGCTCAGAGTGACTGATCAATAAAGCCCAGGGAAAATGGTTTATTATAGCACCACCGAAAAGGCTTTCTGGAAGGGAGATTTTCTGTTTTTTTTAAACTCTCACTCTTTTTTTTAATAGGAGGCAGGGTTGATCTAAACAGGCAGAGACAATCATGTGAGGAAAAACTTTGTTTGGACGTATTTTGCTTAGAATATTTGTTATTCTTTGTCTTGGTTTTGTGTTGTGTATACATATTTTTATCCTGTTAAGATTGCATATATATATATATATATATATATATATATATATATATATATATATATATATATTAGGCTACCCTTCTTGGAAAATATGCTAGTAAACCATTAAGTGAAAAAGGCGGATATCAGGCACGCAAAGTTCATCTTGCTACATTTTCATAAGCAAGACATTTAAGTATCCAACCACTAACCATTTCATAGTGGAGATTCCATTCTGTGACACATTTGTTTGATTCTTGATGGCAACTAAAAGAAAATAAAAAGAGAAACAACGAAACATTAAAGTAGCAACACCTGATGCAGCGAATTAAAAATCACAGACATGCAAGAAAAAAAAGAAAAAGAAAAATCACATAAATAAACAAAATAACACACAAAGACGGCGAGTAAAAGTATTTTTGACCTCTCTTTCCTTCCCTAGGCTCTCTCTGCCTCGCTCCCTTCGTGTGTGTGTGTGTTCTTTAATTGTCAACAACTTATCCCCTGCAGGAATGTTGCAAACTCTCTCGCCTTAATTCTCCGTGGTGCTCTGCGCCAGCTCCCATTTACCGCTGATGAACGCGTGCGGAAGAGACAGCTCCATTATCTATTTATCATTTATGATAGTATTTCCTTAGACAATGGAGGAAGAAGCGCGCTCACAGACAGTCTCGCTGCTGACTCTTGTATGGCCTCATACAAACGCATTCTGTTGCTTAAGATTTCATCTTAGAAAATCACCTTATAGCCTAAAGTTTAATATTGTATCTATTAACATATTTCATTGAATTTTAACATTTGAAAATCAAAACGTTGTAAAATATGTGTTTTTAAAATCTTTTTAAAGAGGGAGATGGACAAAATCTTTTATCGATATTAAGAAGGTTTGTGTTCAGCCTCTAATATTAGGCTTTTTTCACACTTCAGTGATGCTTGTCCTCTTAAAAATGAGTGACTGTCACCCCCCATGACCCCTCCCCTCCACGCTCTTACGCCACAAAAATAATTCTTAATGATGTAAAAATTATAATTAGTCAAATAACATAGCTACAGGGCGTTGGAATTAGCAGAAGCTGAAAATTGCAGTGGCCAGTCCTGAAGCTGCTGTAGATACAGAAAAGAGGGCGGAATAAATAAAGCGCAATAAAAAGGGAAATAGCCGGAGTTTAGTCAAGCCTTGAGGTACTCAAACCTTTATTTCAATCAGTTAAGATTTAATTAGGCGAGCCCCAGGCCCCCTTTTTTCTCATTATATTGCCTTTTCCAGCGCTGTGTTACAATGGCCTCAAGGTTGTCAACATTTGACCGCTTTTTCCGGTGAAATAATCACGCTTTATGGCTGAAGAGCCCTTAAGATTCACAAATAAATCCGGCGTTATTCCATTATGAGACGGAAGCCCTTATTGTGATTGGCGAAAATATAGATTTTCTTAATTTATGAGTTATTACCTTAAGTTGATTTTTTTTATTATTATTTTTTATTATTCTTAATTAACTTGGGTTATTTTTAGAGCCTAAAAACACCGAAAAGCCTAGACATATCTTGCGGGTAGCCGAGGGCAGCAAAGTGAGACATTTCACAAGAACTGTAAATAACAGAAGAGGACTGAGAGAGAGAGAGAGAGAGAGAGAGAGAGAGAGAGAGAGAGAGAGACGCACTCAGTGAGTTTCCTAAAATATGAAAATTCTCCGGGCTATTGATTAATGTGCTCATTTCTAAAGGCACGATGTGCGTTTCAAAGCCATTCATTAATAACTCCTATAATGTAGATGTTGGTGAAGCGAGAGAAAGGACGCTGGAGACCCCCCTCCCCACCACACCCTTGGGCGCACTGTTATTACATGATGGCGACCCCTTCTGGAGGCCAGAGTAAATTTGTTTATGGAAAGAGAGGAAGAGGAGGAAGAGGTTTGTCTCTTTTGTGTTTTGACACCAGCTCCGGTTGAGCTTTTTCTCTCATTGTCCTGTAAATTTTGAGCAGCGCAATCGTTTCTTTAGTCAGATATGACATTCTTTATTATAATTTTTATTGTTAGCTATTTTATACAGAGGAATCACGCCCTTTTTTTTCACCGTTTTTACCTGTGAGATTACCACACTGACCTGCTGCAGTGGGGCTAAATGTGACCTCCAGAGACCCTCATCTCATATTTACTCACAAGTATAAAGCTTCTTATGCATGTATTAGGGGGCCATGTTGATGGTAAAATCGATAAAGATGGATTGGAGGGTCAATATCGTGCTTTGCACCTGGGGACTTGTTGCCGGATTCCCTCCTTCCTGAGAGTGTGCGCGAGTGACACACGGAGAGAAACGAGCAATTAATAATATGCGCAAGCAACATCTCTGCAAGCAAGCGCGGTGTGCGCCCTTCTCTGTTCTGTGTTTTGCTTTTTAAAAGGAGGGGGTGTGGGGTTCTGAACAGGGCATCAGGACTGAAGTCATCCAGCTAGGGGCCTGAAGGACCCTGGCTAACACTGCCATCATTAATCACGGCCCACTTGAAGATTATGACTGAGAGTATAGAACCGGTAACCATTATCGTCTCGGGTGGCAGTTAAAACCTCTCCTTATTTTTCAAAACAGTGTAATGGCATACGAAAAAAAAGAAAAAAAGAAGAAAGAGAGAGGGAGAGAGGACAAGAGAAGGCAAGAAGAAGAGAGGGAGATCGCTGTAATTGGAGTTCAACACTAACATTTCCAGAAGGGACAGAGGTGGCCCATTTCACCAAAGGATGATAAATTAAAAATAAGCAAAAATCAGCTTTCTTTGCTTGTAATAATAATAATAATAATAATAATAATAATAATAATAATAACAATAATAACAACAACAACCATGAGCATAGCCTTTGATTACTTTAGCATTAACATTTTCGTTCAAATTAATCGAATAGGTAGCTAATAATCCCCAATTTTTGTTTGGAGTTAAATTAAGCGCGTTATTTTTATTTTTTCATTTTTATTTCAGCGAAAAAGAAAAGGCTATTGACACTCAATTTTAAGAAAAACGTGTCCGACTTTTCTCTAGGATTGAACCGCTTCGATATTTTCAACGAAGTTTTTTTCTTTCTTCAAGAGAAAAATACATAATTCTAACAGGAGAAATGGGGTTCTGTAGCAGAACACCCCCCAAAAGGAAAGAGCTTGTTATGTTTATTTATTTTTTTCTTATAGACCAACTTGGCGTAGCTTTGTAAACACGCATTTTGCATTTCTGAAAAGAAAAAAAAAGTCAGTACTTTTTTTTTTTTTTTACCACACCGAAGTATTTTATTATTCATTTATTTGTTTTTCTTTTTATTATCAGGCTATTTATTCATTTAATTATCTCTTCCCGTTTCAGTTTGACATCCCAGAAGCCGAAGTCAGTGACTGATGATGTGAAGATTTTTAAGAAAGATTCCACGTGCAACATCCTCTCTGATAAATTTTGGCGTACTTCACCAGCACACACAAGAGAGAGAGAGAGAGAGAGAGAGAGAGAGAGAGAGAGAGAGAGAGAGAGAGAAGGGCGCAGGAAAACTCAGCTCGGTCCCTGTTAGCAGTCGGAAGCTTCAGTGATGAAAAGCAATAGCTGGTGTCAAGAACTTTTTTAGCACGTCACTACAGCTGGTGAGAATAAATAGTAGCCAACTGAAGAGGAGCAGGAGGGGGAGGAAGGGGGAAGGGGAGGGGTGCAGGCTGTGACATAAGGCTACTTTGGGTGTGTGACCACTGGGAACCTGGGTTTTCATATCTCCCCAACACAATAAAAAGCTCTGTGTGCAACTGTCTCACAAGTCCAACTTTGTTTCTCAACAAGGAGTGTAAACCGTTGTCAATTTTCAGATAGCCTTCATCTGCCAATAATGACAGGCAGCCGGCTTCCTATCTTATCTAAGGGCCAGGTAGCGCCATACCTGGGGGGAATAACTGCTGCGATAAACAGTGCCTGGGCCAATAGAAAGGCTCTTGTCTGTCTGTGAGGAGTTAATGGAGAATGCCACTGGAGACAGGAAGTCCTCAGAAAGTGAAAAGCACTTTATTGCGCACCTGAATAGCAAGGCATAGAGTTTCTTTCAAACCCAATGGGAAAACCACATTACAGGTCCCTACACAGGGTCATTACAAGCATGCAATGGAGTTCAAGTGATCCATTGCATTTGAATGACAACATCACATCGCTCCATTCATTCTTCCCTCTTGTGTGACCTGATGATGATCCCTGCGGGATTGGGATGTTGTCTGTAGAGTGATGTGCTGAAGTTACAGTAGACCCAAATTCAGCCCATTCAAGTGTCTCTCAAAGTGTGTGTAAAACTCTCTCCAACACACATGTTGCCTCATCTATTTTGTCACTAACTCTGTGTTTAACAGTTGTGGTGATTGCTGCTTTCTTGCAGCAACAGGTTTGTGGGGCCATAATCGGCACGCAGCAGCATGACATCATCAGGCTTGTAAAGATGAACTGCAGCATCGATCCCTCGCAGGCTGACCTCCCATAAGTCACATGTAGACGATGTGGGACATGTGTTTGGATGGAAGTGTATATTTACCTGTCACCAAGAAGTCAAGGACATGGCAGCAGCAGGGATGTGTCCAGCACCGTAGTCAAGTGTTTGGTGTGAAAATGAGTTGTAAAAGTGACAAATGGCCCACATTTCTCAGGAGCACAGGAGCTGGCACAAAGCTTTCATCCAAAAAGTTAATTGCTCAGGTGCACAAAAATACTCAAAAGCATCAAACACATTCACACACACATACACCAAAAAAGTTAAGTCCAGTCGGTTTCTTCTTCTCCCTCTCAGTTGCTTGTTTTTTCTAGACTATAGCTAAACGACCGCTTCCACCCGCTAGATTCACAATATCCCAGCACAAAAATATTATGTTGCCAGCGGCAACAAGTTAATAAAATACCCAATCACATCTGTTCTTTCAAATTTTTCCAAAATTAAGTCTAGTCTGTACATAATGGAGAAGCCGTACAGTCGTCTCATCTGTGCGTTAGTGTTTCATGCCAGGATTTATTGTAGCATGATAAATGATCCCAAGACTTGTTTGGACAAATGTAAGGCTGTTTCTGAATGAGAGCTGGGTTGGCACAGTACGCAGAGCCAGGCCCACTGTTATCATCTGGATTAGTGACTCTGAATTTAAGCTTTGTTCTCACAGCCAATCAGAGCATGTGGTCCATGCATCCCATAATGGCTATGCTCATCTCTATGGCTGCCATCACCCATGTTCAGAAGCCCCACCTCCTCCTTAGTGCACTTATTTCATAATGACAAGCTTGTGACAACTCTCAACAGGCCGTCATGCTCACCAGTAGCGGACTGGGGAAAAGGTGCATCTGGGTTTGTTTTGACTGAATCAAATTTAGTCTCCAGCCACTTACTACTAACCTTTTCCCCCCTCCTCCACCTTTAGTCATATTTTCCTACCACACGCTTATAATCCTTTAGAATGTCACTGGTGAACACCGCTGCCTCTCTGCTGTCTCTTCCCCTACTACCCTGCTGTTTCCCTCCCTTCCCCAGCCCATCAGTATGCTGGTCTGCACCCGATTCTGTGGATGTTACCGGGCCTCCTCTGAAACCTCGCTGTGAGCGGGAGATGGCATGGTTTCTGGGTCACTTCTGTCACTGACCAAATGCCATGCAATGGCTCTGACCTTTCCAGTGGCCGGTGCTAAAGCAGGCAGCCTCCTCGCAGGTTGTCACCCCTGTGGTTCCAACCACAAATGCACCTTCTGCAGTATTTTCTACCTCCATTTTATTCATGACAATACATGTTGAGAGAAATGGGAGAGAGTATAACTTGGGAAAGTGTAGCCAGTGTAAAATACAGCTTCTGTATGACACCTTGGCCCCACTTGCACAGACACATGGCGTATCAGGTCTCACTAGAGGGATCTCCAATGTACTTCCTGGATTTATAATGAAAGAAGAGTTATGCAGCAAGTGCCACTGTTTTCACAAATTGGGGACTTGGCTCCAAATAGCATACCTCAATTAGTCAGCAGTGCAGTCAACTTCCTCTTTAGCATAGTATATCATCATAAGTTTCCATTGCAAAGTAGTTCATTTCAATGAGAAGCAGTTTGGATTGTTCATTTAAAGCTGTCAAAATGGCTCATTTCAATTGCCGGACTCGGGATCCAATGTCATGTCAGTGTCACCAGTGATTTTTGAAGGATGTTCAGATCTCTGATTTGTTTTTTTTTTTGTTTTTTTTTTATTTTTGAGGCTCTTGGCCATGTCTCTGCTCATCTCATACAACCAATGAGTCACTGAGAGATAAACCAAACTCTATCTAGCTGCTCCTCTAAATGGATTTGTGTCATTATCATTGAGTTTCAGTCAAACATACTATCCGAACCCCATCCTCCTGTCAATCATCTTTCCGCTGCTTTGATATCTACAGTCCCCACTATTCTGACCATTTTTTCTCCTGATACATTGTTTTTAAATAAAAGTGTCTGATCAGCCTCCTAAAAAAAAAAAAAAAATCCAAATCAAATGTCTTCATATATGCTCATGAGGAAAGAGGCCTCTCTTTCCCAGCGCTGTTATTCAAGTCTCTCCTTTCTACAAAAAAAAAAAAAAAAAAGGAAGAGAAAAAAATTCAATCTGGCTGCTCTGACTCTTCCAGGAGAACCTTTATTTATCCCCACCCTGTGATGTCTTGCTGGCTGAGAGGATCCTTACTAAAAGCACTATGCTGCCTGAGGCAGAAACAGGCCAGAGCTCTTCACATAAATAACACAGGAGTGTGCAGAAAGTCCATTTGGTGGTCTGCTGGAGGGATAGAACCAACCCTTCAGTTTGTGGTTCTGTCCTTCTTTTCTCATTCCCTGTGTCTCAGAGGTCTATCTAACAGCTTGGCCATAGAGGCATAAAACAGCAGGATCTAGAGGAGACCGGGCCAAGATGTACATCTGAGTGGATAGCAGACTTTCAATAGCCTGCAGGTCCTGGCCAGACAGAGTAGATACAAGGAACAGGATCAAACTAATCTGACACATGGGAGTCACAGATTTAAGAACTGTAACCAATATAACAATACAGAATGAAATGTGTAACTATATTGCACTGTGTGCCATTTCTTGGTTATATTGCAACAGGAAAAACAATACATAATATGCTTGCATTGTGCCTGTCACACCCAGATGGTTATGAGTTATGTGAATGTATTGCTATAACTTTTGCTCTTGCTGGATGCCTCTTAAGGATCAATTTTCTCCTGATCACGGTGTTCCAGGCCCCAGGAAGTGGCCTCTTCAAACAGGCCTTATTTGGAGACCACTCAAGAACCTTATTGTTATTGTTGTGACAAGAACAATGAATCTAAAAAGGGGTGGGAGACAGGGGTAAGGAAAACACAAAATAAAGATCCATGACTCTTAAAACGTATCCGATATGATCTATTTTTTCTACATTTGTATTTGCATCATGGAAATCTTGTCAGCTGACTGTGATGCCAGCGCTTGCCTTTGAAGTAGGTTTAAAAAAAGGTCTATTTAGCCCACATTGTGTGCACAACCAAATTTATAGGAGTTGACCCTGGCTCCTCTTTTGTGCAACAGCCATCTTGGAAAACAATGGCAGGAAGGCTTGAAACTTGAGAGGAACTGAATCTGCTGTTTTCCATTTTTTCTACTCTTGTTCAGTGGAGAATTTTCCCTCACAGAGTAAAATAGTTCTGCTTTTTGTGTCCAACAGGAGTCATAAACTGATGTCTAAGCATACCATGGCCAGGCAATAGGGCTCAGTTTAACGGGACACATGGGGACAGTTGTTTTGTACCACATGGAGTGAGGTGGGGGGGCCGACAGAGGAAGCCATTGCCGCCCGGCGACCTCCTTGTGACCCAGTGGCCTCCTCATGGAGGGATCAAGGCCTAGGAGGGAGCCGGCTGAGGGTTAGAGGTTTAAGGGTAACAAATCAAGCAACACTTTAGTGGTATTTAACCCCCACATACCATATCTCTCTAACTGCATGAACAGTACATGACTGCAGGAAAAAAAAAAAAGTTTTTTGATCTGCATAGGACACTTTTATTCAGTTACAGAGAGTGAAATTTTGAGATCATTACCCTAAAATAAAGAGCTTTGCTCAACACAGACATCTCTCATCAGGATAACAGGGAAGATGATTTGTAGCCATGAAGCTACAGTTACATCAGGAAACAATAACTAATTTTCAGCACTTTGTTCCAATTGTGCCACAGTTATAAGTCACTTGATGGAAAATGTTTCTTCTTTTACAAGAGGCAGTCTCTGAGGTGACAGGAGGTTCTTCACCCTTTCACTTTCTTTCCTCTTATCATTTTGTGTGCCATAAAGAAGGGGACAGGACGGGGACCCCCTATAGGCAGTGCATATCTGCCTCTAAAAGCATCACTCAAGTTTATGTTCACCTCTAGTTCCCTGAGCCCAGCTGTGTTTCTTCCATTAGAATCTGCTCATAAAATGTACTGAGGTTATGAAGATGTGCAACAGACAACCACTAAGTAGTCATACACCTTTGCATGGCAATCAGGTGTTTCCATGTACCTGTGGGCACTCAAACGGACAGTATGAGTGCATAAATTGCATGGTGTTAATACTCATGACAAGAACATATTGAAGAAAGTTTTTCAAAATTTTATTTGTGGACAGATGTACATAACTGGGTAGTACAAGAGAAATTCTTTAGCATAGATCAAAAACACAACATGGATTTGGGGATTTAAAATGATTACATTACGTAACAAAACTAATACAGACAAAAATATTCAATTTTAGATGCCAGATTGATGATGGTGGTATAATGGCGTTTTTTCATGACATGTACAACAGAACTTGGTATGGCTGAGAGCTATAGACTTTAATGTCTGTCATCAGAGAAAAAATAGATTGTCTGTAAATCCGCACCCACAATTAATGAACACGCTCATGTATTAAGTCATGCACACAACTTGCATATACAGTACATGTGCACAAAATATCAGTGTTTCAAGTTATAAATTGTGCACAAGACTTTTAAATGACTTCTTAGAACAAGGATGTTTTAATGCCCCTATGTGATGACTGTCTGATCAGTGGTCTGCTCCATTTCCATGTCACCATACAGCTCACTTGGAAACATATCCAAAATTATCAGCTGGTATCAATTACATAGCCACTTTTTTGTAGAAAATTAATAGATACATACATAAATATGTAAAAATATATATTAAAAAAAACAAAGGAAGGTCTACCTTTCTAAATAATGTCTTAGAAAAACATCACAAATAAATGAACCTTTGTTAAGGAGAACCAAGTATGACTCCAGTGTGAGAAAAAAGTTTTTCTTCTTGTTTTGCCTCAGACACCATGAAGTCTCTTGTGAGGGTTTTATGACACCATTGTTTTGTTTTTGTTTGTTGATTTTACTTTCCTGTCTTGTTTTTTTTCCCCTGTGGGCTGCCTTTAAATAACAATATGCAAAGATAAGAAGCAAAACAAATGAGTTCCTTTAGTAAGCCATGAGCTGACAGAACATTAATCACAACTTTAATATTTGACTAGCCATTTAACACACTGATAAAACAAAAATGGTATTTTTATGAATATGGGGATGCAGTTTTTTTCTTTTTTTACCATTCATCATAAAATACTAAATATCTTTGGCTGCTGGTCACACACTGTAAAAAAAAAAATTGAGGTGTCAGTACTTCAGGGCAATTGTCATGGCCAGTGTCCAAGATTTTCTAACGTTTTATAGACCAAATGATCAATTAAGTAATCACAAAAAGTGGACAGTTTTAAAGTACATAATTATTAGCTTATACCACTTATTAATTACAAATATAAACCCTGTAGTTTGCATAAAAAATAGCAGGAACCTTGTGGAAAGCTGAGCCCAAATTCTGAAATTTACAATATTTTTTCTCAGTAATGTAATCAATGTAATCAAAATCATGCACTTTAACAGAGTTACAATTTGATAAGAAATAGTTGCAGCTAGTTGCAGCATGAATAGACAGATTTTAAAGGTCACTGTGAGACCATCCTTAATCAGAAATGATCCTGTTTACCCCCTGGAGAGTGACTGAGAGGGCACTGAGTGACGCAGGTGAGAGGCAGACGTCCACCAAGCCTCCAGACCGCACCTCACTTATCTGCCGATGGAAAGGAGCAGGAAGGAGTGAGAAAGGCCAGGGCTTTGGGTGTGATAAGGAAGGGTCTTGCGTCCTGTTCTGGCCCTAGCCAGCGCCATGGTCGTCCACTGCAAGAGGCCATCCAAGGGCCAGGTGTCGAACACAAGCAGAATCTGGCCAATCTGTCAGATGTACAGAATGCTTGTGTTTTGTTGTGTTTACATGCAGTTACTTTGGAGCAATGAATGAGAGGAAGATGGAGAAACGCAGACAGAGAAAGAGGGTCAGCTGGAGTTCAGGGCAGATTTACACTGCAGGAAAGCCAAATTGCTTCCGGATCCAAGTATCCGCCCCTGCATAGTTCAGTATTCCTACCCTTCCCACCTCCTTGCTGCCCTCCCTCTTTCCTCCTATTCAACTTTTCATCTTTAATTTTCTTTTTTCAACAATTTTAATTTCACTTTTGATCTTTTATCACTCTTTGTCCTTTTCCCGGCTCTCTGGTGACTGGTTCTGGTGGGTGGCATGGCACAGGATGACTATGTCTGTAGGGAAGCAGTCCTTAAGTAGTATACCTCTGTCCCTCTGGCAGTCCAGCTCCCCAATGAAACCATACCAGTAGATCACAAGGCCTGGACCAAATCTACAGCGCAAAACAAAAGAAACAAAATTGGTGTTTTGTTACGACACCACTGCTGTCATCAAGAGTTCTGAAGTAGCTCACAATGAGTTATACAGATGTTTTCACATTCATATCTGCAAAGTGCTTTTGGCTGTTGACTTTGGAAATAAAAGGTCAACCAAAAAAAAAGCAGAAATAAATTACTAAAGAGATTGAAAGATGGGCAACAAGTGAGATGAATCTGTAGTGTAGGAGATAAGGTGGCTTAGGTGTTTTACTTTGATCACCATCCAGGAAACTTGCACTGAATCAAACTCGAACACCACTTGGAAGATAAAGATCTTTTTGACAGGCTGACACACACTTGATCACATTACAATGGCAGTGAAATAACAATAATCTAAAAAATAACAAAGCTCTGCACCAAGGCCCCTGGATCCTGTCATCAGAAGCCTTTGGCACATAACAGAGCACACAGAGGTCAACACAAAATCTGAGACTCAAACACTGCATCTGGTGGTTAATGTCTCCCAGGTCAGTAGTGTCCAGCTGTTTGATTCACAAGCACTTTGAAAGTAAAGCAACTTTGTCTTAATTGGCTATCACTCAACTTCTATTATCCCCCCCACCCCGCCCCCAGTGTCTGTATTTCTGCATCTTGTTCTGTCATGGCTTTATTTCAATATATATATATATATATACACACACATATATGCTATGTATATATAGTGGACACTGAATCCATTTCTTAAGGTTGATGGGGTCTGAGATCTTCACTGAGAATGTACAACGTTATTTCACTACTTCTCGTCAGTAAGGAAATAAATCATCCGTCAAGCTATTTATTAAGCCCCAAAGAGCCACCCGTGGCCCCTCTCTGGCTCATATAGATCATACCTATTCTTTGAACATTAGCTGCCATGCATAAAGACATGTCACAGTTGAACTCTGACTGGAGAGTACTTCAGCCCCCAAATGCAAGACCAGATTCAGGGGGCAGAAAGTGCTCCAGTCCCAGATACTCTATCCTCAGACAGTTAACAATGTTGTGGGGCCTCTGGAGAACTAGACAGGAAGCTAGCCAAAAGGCCATGGAGAGCAGTGGAAGTTCAGTTCCAAGGTAAAGTACATAAAACCTTGAACCTGTAATCAATCATTTCCTATTGAAACTTCCACTCACACACACTGCATTATTGTTTTAACTGCTATTATGTAAATTTTTATCATTTTGTGTGGTTATATTATGAGATCATCATAAATGCCTAAATGGCGCACTTTCAACAATGCTTTGTGACATGAATTAGAAATATGAACACAAGACTCATGTGTCATACCGTAGCTAGCAAAATGTTCGCTGTGCTGTGTTGACTGGCCTCGAGGCAGTGCATGTTTAACATACAGCACTTCTGTGGAGACAGACTCATGTACAAGAAAATATGCGGCCGTACACACAGACAGACACACACACACACCTCTCCCTCGAAGAGGCCCTTGCAGCAGTACATGCTTCTGCACTCCATCCCTGCATTCTACACTGTACCGTGTGTGATTTACGGTGCTCTATCCATGAGCAAACAGGCCAAAGCTAACAGCCTTGCAGAAAGCCTGCAGATGCACACTGCAAGTTCACCACGGTGTCAAACACATAGCTCAGCCTCTCAGTACAGCACAAAGCTCAAGCCCCAAAACCCTCATCATTTCCATGGTCCAATCCTTAATATGGAAATGTTATGGAGACACAACCTAAACATTTACATTAGATGACTTCGGAAGAGGGGTTATGCTCTTTTTTTTTTTTTTTTTCCTTTTTTGTGTAGCTGCCATGCTGTATGCATTTCTTGCGCTATGGATGGGGAGGTGAGCCTGAATAGGGGGAGGGGGAGGCTGGTCTGCACAAAGTGAAGAGGGGCAACTCTCTGAAAAGGTTAAAACTGTACATCAACAGATAAGGCAGCGATGCACAATACATCATGTCCCAGGTCTGTCAGGGGAGGCCAAGTACAAATTGAAACTAGCAAAATTATAAACACTGGGGAGCCATGTCACCAAGGCCTTTCCATACCGTAAAGAAAATAAATGGACTTTGAAACCTACTCAGCATTAATACAAGTCAATACTACAGGGACCTTGAGGTAAAAATCTAAGACTGGGAATAGAAACAATAACAGAAAGGGAGGGCAGGGGGCAAAGATGAAACCTGATGGCTTCAGCGTGAGATTCTTGAGAAAAAGTTCCAACCAGTGCCCAAACACTGCAAAAAAGCAATTATAAAAGTATGAAGCTATAAATAGTGCTACTGCATAAAGCCCCTGTGACGTTAGTACTGTAGAGCCCGAAAAGTAAATGATGGTTCAGTTTATATTTGTAGGCAAATGGTCCATTATGCTGCCTGGCTCATATTAACCTTGCATGAGCTTATTACACACACCACCTCTAAGTCAGAGTCAGCCATCTTCCAATAAACACCTAACTATGTAACGAGTTGGTGAAATTGTTTGTGAAATGCGGCTAATTTCAGCAAGAGGGCCACTTGACAAGCCTGGGCGTGGATTGCGGCTGCCAACCACGCTTTCGTTAGTGTTAATGAGCGGCTGGTGGTTGCATTTTAAGCAGGTGCCAAGCAGCTTACTACAGCAGCTTAATGAGTGCAAGGCACTAAGGAACAAAAACCTTTGAATGGAGAAGAGGGAGTGTTATTAGCCACCAGTGTGCACACAGCGTACCATACCGCCAAACCTCACACAGAGCTGAGCGCTGAATGTCAGCATTCAAATGCATAACTCATCACATACATACATGACCTAAACAGAACTGTGCAAGAACAACTTAAAATTGAGTAATGAAAATTGAATAATGCTAATCATTATTCAAATTTCATTGCCAGCAACATGCGCCAGAAAAGTTGGGTCAGGAGCGTGTTCTTAACTGTGCACTATCCAAGTCAACTAATCCTTTCACTTTGGCAGTAGTAGTGCTATAACCCTCAGTGTGCTGAGGGTTGCAAGGTACTCAGTACTGGAGTTACGCCCAGTAACTACTTGCCTCCCCGAGGACAAACTCATATGCTATGACAACATGGAGCAATAGCATTACAGCTGTATCCTGCAGACAGGTGGACTGCTATTTTTGATAAGTACAACTTCCTGAGATAATTACACAAGTTTATATTTTTTGACGGGATCACAGAATCTGCCCACACAGCAGGACTGAGAATGAGCTGCCAGCTGTCTAGCAGTCAGCTAAAAATCGATCAACCTCAACTGTTTCTGTCCTGAAGTTGTGCACTCAGATTATGAGATCCTATAAATGATGACTGAAGTAGAGCTGATAAACACGTACAACTATTGCAGAGTCATTTGACACAGGACAGGAATGCAGATCAAACACTTCAAACAAAGCATGCAGTCAGATGTTAGCATATTTAGTTTAAAAAAGTTTTTTTAATAAATTAAAAAAAAAATATTTCAATCATACTTATATATATATATATTTTTTTTTTTTTTTTTTTTTCAATGGGGTACAGACTTTGAAAACTGGCAGGCCAGTTTAGCACCTTAACCTTTCTTCTTAAGTCATACTGATGTAATGTGTGCAAATTGTGGTTTGGCATCATTTTGCTGAAATAAGTAAGGCCCTCCTTGAAAAATACTGGATGGCTGTGAATACCTGCCTACAACCCATATTTATTATTCATTATTAATGTTGCCAGTATAAATGTGCAGATTACCCATGCCATGTGCAGTGAGCTCCGAATTAACTGTGTATTGACAGCCAGCTGGATGGTCCCTGCATGTTTTTAGCCCTAATTAATCTACATAAGTTATAAACCCCCAAAAAGGATTTGAGTTTCAAGATGTTTAAATATGTTGCTGTCTTTCCATTGTTTGAGTTTTAATCTGCTTTCATGAATGAAGTAATATCAATTCAAAACACTGCAGTGCTACCTCAAGACCCAAATAATGTTATGAAATCTAAACTTTTACTTAAAAACCTATCTAGAAAGATTATTCTCAGGAATTTCTGCAATTTCCATTCATTGTTTAATGTAATTTAAACAATTTAATCAAATTCACTGTAATTTTACATTTTTAAATTGCTCAACTATTTGCACATTTTCACAAAATGGTGAACCCTTCCTGGCTCTGTTACCAGTAAAGACTAAGACTCATTTCTTTTTCTCAACATCCAGTGTCATCTATGATGTACTATGATGTGATATAGGATATGAAGATATTGTGGGATCTAAATAATTAAAAAATAGCGACTCTCTATTGTTGTTTTCTGAAAAGATATTGAAGGTCAGACAGAAAACATCCAAAGAAACCCGAGTAGTTTTTTTGTTTTTTTTTCTTCAACTCGCATCACAAATCAAGGTTAATCTGATCTTGAACATTTGGTGAGAAAAAGCCTGACTAAAACTGAGAGCCAAACACCTCTGCCAAAATACATTACACCACATGATGAATTATCAATAAAATCAAGATGAATTTACATGCAACTGTAAAACAACCTCATTTCATTTTACATGCCATGCAGAGCCATTTTAAACAAACGCCCCAGCAACGGTTTAGACAGTGCAAGCCTCCACCTGAGGGTGAACTCTAAGCCTCTGAGGTCTCTACATAAAGACTTCTTTGTTTTCGGCATCCATACATCAGGTCATGAGGTAAGGCCACTAAAGCACTGCCAAACATTAACTTTAGTCAGTCTTTTCTCCTCTCTCTGAAATGCAGGTATGGAAGCTGCTCAGTTTCTTTTGAAACAGACAGCACTGAGACCGCTCAGAGAAAAAAGGAGATGAATAAAGGTCTCTGTGCTGAAGACAGGAAAACTGTGTACATAGCCAAAGACAGGAAAAAAAGTTCCTTAGTGATAAATGCCCTGTAGTTCAGCCACTGCAAGTATATTTGCAAGGTCAGACAATTGTTATACGATGTGTTTGTAGATATGTAATATTGGAAAGTAGCAATGGCACAGGGCCTGTATGCCAGGTGATGCGTCCCTGCAGCTGATCATTATAAATATGCTGGCATGTATAGGCTTGTTGTCACAGTTTGCAGCTAGTCAGCTGGTCTGACGATGACACCCCTGAAAAGTAAAGCTTACGTGCACAAATCAGATATTTAAAGACCGACTCTGCCCAGAGGGGCATCCTAGAACAAGGAGCAAATAATGTCTTGCTACAAACTATACAGCCTACTCCCCATAAATTACAGGAACTGAATATAAGACTTAACCTCCCACAGACAGATTATTAATGTGACTGGAGCTAAGAATAGAACACTTTCTTCTTTTAACTTCCCACCCCGTGCTTGGTCTTTATGAGCAACTTCAGTTTAGCTCAGATATGTAAAACAAAAATAAAAAGGCAACAAAAAAACAGTTGCACATTATCACCTTAACCTGCACAAGCATTGCAATTAAGTTGAACAGAGAGCAGGATGTGGTAGATTTCTGCTGCCAGTGGGTTATACAGTATGTATTTATGTTTAAGTGGTACTGTGTTCAGTATAGGAGGTGTGGCGGTATTAGTGTGTGGTGACCTGTATGATTCAGTAGGCGCTAATTTACTGCATGTTCCCTACTGCAAGATATCAGTACCAGAGCAGCAACAAGAGTGTTTGCTTACATGGTACCAATAACAACAACTGTCAGATGTGGATCAACTCTCCCTTCTGCCAATATGACCACCAATCAAAAACAAGGTTTTGCCCAAGAACATTATTTCATTTCAGACATGTCACTTTTAGTATTTATAAGCAGGAAAAGGTGGTAACTAAATACCAGCAAACCCCTTCTCTTCCTTTTTACTGGTATGTTCAGAAGACATATAAACAACTCAAATTTGAGAAATAGTCAATGTAAAATGAGCTAAACGTGAAATTGATGGTGAAAGAAATATTTTACTATAATGAAACTTACAATTGCCAAATGTTTTACCGTGATGATGGTAACTTAAGAAATACTTCTTTTTGTAATTGAATAAATATACACACTCACAAATGAGTGTGTTTAACGAATGCGTATTTGCTGGTGTTTAAGATGTGCCAACTTTCTGCATCAGGAACTGCCTATACTGTGTGTTTTATCCTTTGACCACAGTGAAGCAGTCAAATTATATATAATAAGCATTTTGCCAACTACTTTAACAGTGAGTTTTAACTTTGGTAAAATTACTGAAAAAGATACAAATGACCAAACTGGGACTAGTTATCATGCTAATTTATCAAAAACCATTAACTCCTAACACATCACTATCAGTTTTTATCTCCCACCGTCTGTATCACTTTCTCCGACCTCACCTCCCCCCAGAAACTCCAAGCCCCTCCACCCCCTCTCACATTAACCAAAAGCTTATCACTTTACACACACATAGAATCTGACAGCTGACTGATAACTAGAGTTATACATGATAATGTGATTGAGCTAATCAACATTCTCATTATTTTCTTTTTGAAAACAACACAGTTAAGACTTAAAAACACCACTTTATGGCACCATTTGGTCCAAATTAAGAACCGTTTGTACTGTAAGATACCATCCCTCCCAAACAACCTCCATCTGAAGGAGGGAGTCTTAATCAGTGCTTGGAACTCGTTTAGTCTCTTAACTAAGCATGTCGCCCAACACATTAGCAACACATATCTGAGGGACAAGTGTGCTCTGTGTGTGCATTATGCGTGCTAGTCCCCACTCAGATCTTGAGCGTTATGGTAAAACAAGCTGTGACACACTTTGGTCTGTGTCAGATGTGGAGCAAAACCAAACAAGGTGTGGTCTGGCTTTGTCTGTTCTGTGTTCAAAAGTTTGTCTAAACAATAAAGGGGACACAACTGAACAAGCTTTTGATGACAGCTCTGATGACCAGAACAATCCATATTAAAGCTGGTTTGGAATTAAGGAAAAACGTATCCTTCAGACAAAACTTTGTAACAGTACTGCTTTTCTTACTCATATGGAAGTAACCATAATAATGTCCTGGCTAAATAAGAGTTAACATTCAGGCAGTCAGAGCACACCTGATCTTTTCTCAGATATTGACTTCCCATCCTCTGTAATGACCCACTAGATCATGAAAATGGCTTGATCTCTTCAGTTATGACACACTGAGTGGGTATTCATTAACACTTGATGCTGATATTATTAAATTCTATTATGATGATGGCTGCAAATGGTTTCTCCTCCATAAGGACTGTTCTGACATCACAGAGCAGGGAACAACCGAGTCAGTGAATCAGGATGAGTGTAAATACATTTCAAATGTAGATAAAGGAGTGCATTAGGAAGACCTTTATTGTATTTTACATGGAAAGTAAAAATGAGAGAATATAAATGCTTTGAATGTTTTCAGATAAGGCTTCGAAGTTTCTAATTTCAAACACAGCAATAATTTGGATATATGACCACAGAGTCCCACTCGCCTTTGATGAGTCCCCATGTCTGTGTTCTTTGTCGAAACAGGAAGCTCCCCATGGCGGGCAGACTGGGGACTGAGAGGCTGTTCAGACAGAGAGGACCACATCGTCAGGGGGATACATGCTCCTTTAACCTGTTATTGTGAACTCCCAGCAGCCCTGGCCGATAATTGCCACCTGTCTCTGGGGAAACGTAGTCAAAGGCAGGCAGAGGGACGACCATTTTGTATCCGTTGCTCCACAGTCCTGGTCCTAATCCTACCCTTAACCCTGGTGGCTAATGTGTTTTCAATTTAGGATGATCCCCCACAACAGGCATGGCCCTAATCAACAACAGTTTGTACTGTAACCCTATCTGGCCTCGCTGGGGCAGCGTCAGCCTGACCGGGCGCCTACAAATCTGATGTGTCCAGCAGAGTAAGAGTGTATATGTATGGATATCATGTTTATATATGAGGTCATACGATGTGTGCCTTATACTTCACTGTTTGTTTCCTACATGTGCAGTTGAAATACACAGTTACCCATCTGAACTGAACAAAAACACTCGCACAATACATGAAAGTCAAATATGATGCCACTTTACAAATGGATACTCTCAATGCTTTCAGCCTATCCGTTCTGAAAACACTTGAAATATTAGTCTTTAACAGTCTGTTTTAATAAATGCTTTCACATTTTCAAGGTAGAACTAGTTTACAAACTTTACAATTGCTCTTTGTGAATTCTGGCACTTCAACTGTTCATTCATCAGAAACAAACATAATTCACTGGCTCCTTCTCCCCAGGAGCTTCAGGACCCAGTCTTACATTGTAAATCCTGCAACCACCTCAGTGAGGTCTGAATCAAAAGTCATGGGAGGGCAGGTGTGAATGTTTGTTGTGTAGGCCTCCTGACCCCTGCATCCATGAGAACAACTCTGCCCCAAAATTAGAGTGTGGTCTCTAATGTCTCCCTGAGAGAAAAAGAGGCCTGGCTTTCGTCCAAGTCAGCACCTTTGGAAGTGCAGTCGTGTTACCGCCACTAAATCAACATGTCAGCGCCTCGGCCCAGTGAACTTCTTCACCCAGACTCCACTGCTTACGGCTACCTTGCACACCTAATGAATTGGTGTGAATGCATATCTGTCTACTAAAACTAAACAAAAAAATGTAGATAAGAAAATTAAAAGAAAGCAACAGAGAACAACAAAAAAATTTTTTTTTCCCCCTTAGAAATCTGGTTATTGTCACCAGACAAGCTGTACTTGTTTGGTTCCTTCAGCACAGCTATAACAAGTCAGCCAGTGCTGGTTAAAACACCGTCACCGTCAACCTTTGTCTCCGTGTCCAATACTGCCCCAATTTAGGGGGTGAGTTTGGCGGCGGACGAAGGCGAAGGTCCGCAGAAATCTTTGTGCTTACTCGGCAGTCTGTTTACATTCCTGAGGGTAATTTTAGCCCCTTGGGGGGAGCAGAGCAGGGGGGCCAACATGTCGTTGTGGCTTGTCAGTGTTCGACGGGCTAACCAGCGCAGTGGCGGCACCTGGACATCTGGGTGGCACGCAAGTACATATTTTCAGACACACAAACACAAACCTCCTGCAGAAAAAATAAGTGCTGGAATCTATGGGCTATCTGGATTTGTGACTAATTTTTATCCTAAGTTTAGAATCAGAAACTTTAAAGAGTCAAACTAGCATTTGCCGGAAAATCTTAATAGCTACTTTGCCTGTGACTGAATAACCAAACAGACACATGCAGACAAGGACCAACAGATGCGAGTGTAGTCTTGCTAACAGGCCCACTGCTGAGCACAATTCGTTTTGGACAACACAGGATATCCTCAGTGTTTTCACTGACAATCTGGGGTGCAAATCTAATTTCAGTGTAGTTTTTAAAAATTTGTTAAGTAAACAAAACAATAATCCTTACTGAAGACTAACTGAGGGCTCATGTGGGTGTGTGGTGGGATTTGTCTTCTTATTACTCCCGGCCCAGAGTATCCCTTCAAAGGGCAGGAAAGCAAATGTCCGTTGTGTTTGCAGTGCTCGTGTGTGAACACGTGTAACAGAGAAGAAGGGAGAGACAGAGATAGAGATGGAAGGAGGGAGAGAGGGAGTCAGAGCTTATCGAAACTAATTAGGCGAGGGATCAGGAAAGAAGTTAAATACTGGGCTACATGTAATGAAAGAAGCAGAGTGGGGGACATCTAGGGGTCAGGCCCACACCAAACAGTGGTCCTCAGGCAATCTGGTATTGATTTTCACTTGTTTGGGGATGAAGGTGGAAGGGAGGGAGGGAGGGAGCCATGGAGAGGCAGTAGGGCAGAGTCTAAGGGTCTCGTGAGTTGTCAACTTGACAGTTTAACCCCTTTTGGAGTAGAACAAACAAACAGAGGGATCTCCTGGGCTGACAGCGTTGATCTGTCATAGCGATGACACTGCAAAGCCCCACACAATGCCCACACAGGAGAGGCGAGAGGGAAGGGAAAAGAAGGGAGGGTGAGCTGATACAGATATGCACAGGCACATTCTTTAAGCCCAAAAAGATAGACCCATGCTCTGCTTAGTTTAAAATATTCAAAAGAATAAAAGGACCACTCCATTATTACTGTTTACTGGATTCCACTAAAACAATTAAATTCAATATTAGGTTAAATGAAACAACACCTACCCTGTCTATGATTTATTGAGGTTAAGTAAGGCGTAACATGCCTTCACTGAAAATTTTGACATTTTTGTTTGCTTTTTAATCTAAATGTATAAGCTTCCTTGACAAAGCACTACTGGTAATTGTCCACAACCCCACAGACACGCAGATGTCAGTGCTCCTCTCTTGCTCTCTTGTCACTCAGTTTGTGAAGCCCGTCACCCCCGAGCACCTTTCCTCTCATGTCTATAAACACTTGAAGACCTCTTTTGCTCTTCCCCCAAGACTGCCTCATCGCTTTGTCACATTGCCAAAGGGGACTCCATTAGCCTGGCCGACTCTCACTTTTACTTAACAAACGTATACACCCCCGCTCACACGACCAAACATACACACAAAGGATGGGTGATACTCACAGCAAAGGCTGTCCACATCAAATTAGAGTGGCCCCCATCGTCCTGATTATGGCCTGGGAATGCTCTATCATGACGGATGCTACGGGGTCCCTCACTTGTCAGAAGTTGTCAGACAGACAGGGAGTCTGAATACACACAGCTGACAGGTAATCTTAATGTCTTCAATTAGCCCAATTAGGCCTGTCATAAACAATTCGATAAGTGTTCAACCAACACAAACAGATAAACGCGTGCACACGAGTGCAGAGGCGCACACGCTCACACACTGAGCTCTGCAGGGTATTAATGAGAAGGGTAATGGGTATATCAGTGGATGGTTGACTTGTCTTTCGTTTCTAGGAGGGGTGTGTCCCCATCCCTTGCTCTCAGCTGTGCACTGCTGGCTGCTACCTGGTCAGTTCAAATTGTACCATCTCCTTTCATTAGCACATTGCTGGCTGAGAATCTGAAAGGCCGTGACAAAATTCATTTGAGACGAGTGGGAACAGATTGCCTGAAGCAGGTGCTATAAGGGAGATAAAACAAAAGCAGTACCTTTGTGAATGTCTGTGTGCACGTGGATGAATGTTATTTCTTTTTGTGCGTCTGTGTGAGAGAGAGGATTTTCCCTGGTCTTCACATTCTGTTCCTCTCCTTTCTATGGTAAATGGGTAATGACATAAAAGCGCTTTTGGAAAAAATAAAAGGAAGAAAAACTAAAAGGGACTGAAGAGCAATCAGCCATGCGTGGAGTTGGAGTTTTCACAAAGCTGTGGTGAAATCTAAATATTATTTTGAGAGTGACTAAGCCAGCCACCCCTTTGTGTGCAGAATAAGTGTGATCACTAACAGTTTGATTCTGTTTGAATTTTATAATATGTCATCACAGACCAAAGGTAACACCCTACCTGTATGCTGCTTTAAATCCATTCTTTTGCAGTTACTACTTTTTTTTATTTTGCAGAAAACATTTTTAGGGAATTTAAATCACAAGCAAATTTTCAAAACAGTATTATTTTAGTACAGTTTGCAACTACAAGAGACAAGCAACTAGCATCAATATTTGAACAAGAACTTCATATCAACACAGTCTCGATTTTGTATACAGAGGCCTTGAAAAGCCCCACTTCAAGCAACAGTTTCACAAAGGTATTTGTCTCTGGGCACTCAGAGAATTGGTTCATAAAGGCAGAGGAAAAACTAACAAAATACATTAAACTCAGAAGAAAAAAGTTAAAGCCAGGGCAATGTTTTGAATGGTGAAATCCCAAGCCACACTTTCATTCAAGGAGTCAGACTGGGACAAAAAGACAAGCCAACTGCTATCAGCAAGATCTGTGATGGACCTCTAACTGTACTTCTGATCCTTACCTCAAGTGATGGCTGGAAAACCATCTGTAGAAACAAAAAAAAAAAAAAAAGAAAAAAAAGAAATAGGGGCCACAAAAAGAAAAAGCCGTCACAGGGAAGTTGTAATAGGAAATTGCTCTTGGCAACTATTTGTTCAAGCACCAGATTTTTTTTCGTCTTCATGCCAACCCAGCAAACCCCCATTGGAAAACAGGGCAGGTCCCCCTAATGAGTAATCTATTTCAAAGCAGTCGTGTCTGGGCATGACAGTTTACTGAGAGGCTTGAAGAACTGGTAATTACCAGTGTTACGGGGCAATTAATGCATATTACACTGCGGCACTGATGGCGGTGACTGTCAGCTCCCCAATAAAAATGAGCACTCTTCAGCTAAAGGGTGACATTAATTGGGCCCTTAATGACTATGCAGAGGAACCAAGCCAAATAGGAACAAAACAGGGGACTCGCTCTGACACTAGCAGAGGGCTGGAAATTGGACTAAAAATGAGATTAATTGCTGTTTAGAAAAAAAAAGACTGAAAAATGTGGCAAGGGGATGGGGGAGAGAGAGGTTGGAATTATAGGGTGCAGAGAGCAAGAACTGTTCATACAGATGACAATTCAATTAATTATTTTACACTGCATATACTTTCCCTTTTAGGGGTGCAGACAGGCCCCAGGCCATTTTGTAGCCATCTTGATATTTAGCTTATTTTATGAAGAGCTATGTACATTTCCAAAGCACCTACACTAAGTCATGTGGTTTACATTCCCCAAATTAAAAAAACATCTCCACAGCATGTTTCATCTAAAGAAAGTAAAGTTTAACACATATCTGATATATTTATGCACAGAATTGTACATATTTCTATAAATATCTGGGAATGATTAATTCAAAGGGATCCCAGTAGTTAGCACTTCAATGCTGCACAACAGAGAATTCATATTAAAAATTAAATAAGCATTTCTTGGTTACACAATTTCCTATAAAGTCTTTAGAGCGTCTTTCCACCAAAAACCATCGGGAAAAACATTAAGCAAAGCTTTGATTAAAAGTAGATCTACCACATTGCAAGCATTATATATGTTTGTGGAGAAGAAGATCAAGGATGGGGTAAAGACATGAAGCAATTTTGATTAATGTTGCTAAAGCTGGGCACATTCTGAGCACCACCTGAATATGCAAGCCCCAAATTGTAAAAATATCAGCATGCAAAACATACCGTCATTTGCATACATTTCTGATTCTGGATTTCTTTGCTATTTAAATATGCAGTTAGAAATAGTCCAGCACTGCCTCTTGCGCTGTCACGCTGCACACTCACACTGTCATTGGTCCTGATAGAACTCTTCCGCTTCAAAGGAAGCTTTGCAATGGAGAGGAGAGTGAGCAAATATTTGAATTGCAAAAACACATCATTTTCCAAAGAGAAAAAATTTAAGACAACTTTTTAGAGGTAAGGATGCTCCCAACCCCCCAACAAGCTAACCCCCTGCACACCACATGAAAAAGCAAACATATTCATAGCTTAAGCGCTCTCCTCACTAATTTACCATATCCAAATTTGTGTAATGGGATATGACATATTTTAGAGGGGATTGCGAGGAAAAAAAAAAGTTTAATTTGAGGAGAGAACCATAAAATGTTTAAGCTGCTCCTGTATTTAACTGAAATCCACCATACAAATCCAGGTTCTCAGACAACCTGACATGGGTTTGATTACAGACGGAAGTGTAATTAGCTACTTAAGTTATCCTGTGGCAGGTTTGGTGGTGAGCATCACCACCATCCTTTTCTTGATATTTTAGCATAACTAAAGAGACCTTTAGGTTCCCTGGGAGTACCTTTCAGCTCAGGTTTCAGCACAAACCATTTCAAAACATTTACATGCCAGGAGAATCTACCTTGTACTCCAACGCTTGCAGGAGTTAACGTGCAATGAATAATTTTCATGACCAATCAATTATATGACTCAGAGCCTATTTGGGGGCAAGAACTCCCCAATTTGATGCCAGAATAAATAGAATATTTAAGCAAAATCTTTCAAGTCTAGCTATGAGGGTCATTAGAGCAACCATTCACCAAAAATCCCCTTTAAAAAAGTAAAAAAAAAGCTGAATCTTCTAAATACACAATAAGCTTTAACCAGAGCTCCTTAATGCCACTGTCCACATTTCACCCCCCCCCACCCCCTCCCTCACACAGTCCAACCCTCCACTGGCCTCCTTCTGAGCTGCCAACCTGTGTAGATAACCTGGAGACAAGTCTGAGCAGAAATCAAACTTGAATGATGGATAACTTTACTACACAATGACCTCTGTCACTAAGTTCTTGCCCTAAATCAATGCTGGCGATAAGGGCCCTGCGCCAGCGCTCACCTTGGTATGTTCACCAGCAGACCTTATCTATGGCAGGAGGAAGTATGCGTAATAACTAAAGACAAGCTACAACAAAACCACTAACCCCACCTTGTCAAACATAATTTACTAATGTATATCCCCCCTCAGCTGCTGTTAAACAGTAATTATGAGAGCCACAGGGAATTGGCACAGCAAGTTTGGAAGATTAACCTGTTACAGGTTAGTGGAAGTGCTTTTCTAATTTCCATTGTCCAAATGGAGAACCTATTTTATCAAGAAGATTTAGAGCCCAAGAACTGATAAACTCCGCTGCTTTGGCTATAGTGCACACATTCAGCTTGAAAAGTCCAAGTAAAATCTTTAAAAATGTTAAGACAGCCAAGTTGGTGTGGAGCGGCCAAACTTTCAGTGATGCACACAGAGGGAGGTTAGAGGTTGAAGTTGAAAGAAGGGCTGACAGGAAGTAGAGGCAAAGACTTTATAAAGATTACAGCAATGAGAACTCAAGACCTTTTCATAGTTTTTCATTTGACTATATATGACAAAGTGTGAGAGTGTGACATAGAGAAAGAGACACAAAGAGCAAGGCAAAAGAAAGCGGGCACTTCCAGGCAGTCAAAACGAAGACAGACCAAACATGACATCAAACATCGCAATTAGCTGACCTCTTCTCTTAGGAGTCAGTTTGAAAAGCCCTGCCTTTAAAACTCTTGATTAAAATATGTTTGCTTTCTCATTCAAAATGACATTTGACAAGGTTAGCAATATTTCAACTAACTACAAAAACATTCTTATAGAAGTAATCCTTTTTTCCACCACTTTGCGGAGGCGCAGGTAACCTCAGAGAGAGTTTCCCATGAACTTTGTGCTACAATTTGAAAATAAAACGACTGGGGCCGGGGGGTGGGGGGTGGTAGTAGTTCAAAGTTTCTCTCAAGTGTGTTTTGTTTCACTCGGGCAGTTGAAACTAAATGTTTTCTGATCATTATTCAGCACACTCATCCCCTTTTCTTACTCAAACCACAACCAATATCTAAAACAGAGGCAATAGTCAATTTTCTAGCCACCATTCTTAGTAGGAACCCAAGAGGGTTCAGACTGTCTGTAGTTCTGAGGATACCGTTCCACAAACTATTAAAACCCCTCATCACCAGATTAGCAGAGGTCTAGTCTGTAGCTCAGTCATCCGATGGAAAAGTGAGACCAAAAGTACAAGAGATTTAATTTAATAGTATGTGACAGTACAAATACCCAATATTTTTTGCAAGGTTATGATGGTGTGACAACCTTTTCTTGGAATCAATTTTAAGTCCAAGTTCTTAAAATACAAAAAACACAAAAAGTCAGAAACCTCAAACATAAAAAAGCAAACTGTGATTTAGAAAATCATCAGTCCAGATAAAACAATCTTAAGAAAAGCAAAGAAAAAAATGAGAAGGGAGCAGAGCAGGAACAGTCAGGCCAAAACTCTGTCTGAAGCTAATATAGTTTTCACATCCATTCCAGTGGCAGGAGAAGAGAATGTGAAGTGTCGGATCGGACAGTGAGCCAGCCCAGGCTTAGCTGCAGCTGCGCCCAAATGGAAGTGGCACTTTTTATCAGAGGCCTTTCACCAGACAGCTCTATTCTACCCATTCCCTCGTAACCTTCATGACACATAGACACCCCTTACAAAAAATAAGAGTGGTCATTTAAAGTGCACAACCATCATCGAAGAGACAGATTCTGGGTTTAACGCAGCAGAAGATTCATGGTGCGAACATGCCAGCTGATACAGATGTCACTCAAGATGAGAAAAACATTTATCTGGCATCTCTAAGCCGGCTACTCAAAGGGGGCAGTGAAAGCCCCAAATTCTGAAGAGTTTATATTTCACTTTCTGAGAAATATATGCGTCTGTTATCTTACATCTGTCCAAAGGAGAAGTGTTGGGTTGCGTCCATTTCAATTTTATGCTCATGATGAAACATAACATCGACAGCAGACAGTTGGAATTTAGATCATTTAATCACTTTAACTCTTTCAGTCTTCATCACAAAGTTTGCTTCGCAAAGGTCTGTAAAAACATTACAGAAACAAACGAATGAGTTTTATCAAAACAAGAAAGTTTTTTACTCAGAATTTCAATGGGACTCAATGGCTCATTGCATTTTTTCTTCTAATAGTTTAGAGACCTGACAGAGTTTGTGGAGACAAATCTCTTGACCTAATGGATCTTGTATATTAACCCCCAGAACTAATGAGCAAAATCAGAAGGTCACCACTTGGACACAGGCTCCTCATGTGTCTTTGATTACACACTCCCACTAAAGGATAGGCAGGCAGATATGTTTAAGCTATCAGGCAATCAGACTGCCGAGAGACGTGAAACTCAAACCAGAGACAGGAGAGGCCTCCCTGGGAACAAAGATGCTGGGGGGGGAGGTCCTGACGAAGCTCTTAAACAAATGCCAACTCAGGTAGAAAACTGACATGTGCTTGTGTCTCATTCACTATTTCTGGCAATAATACAGTTAATTGATTTAATATGGGCACAGTATATGAAAGTTATTGAAACCGACACCTCTTCATCTGTATTTGAATCAGTTTTGGTACGTTGACTAAAATTACTCCTGCTCAATGGCATCATGCAAGTTTTTAATATAAAACTAAAAACCACATATAATATCAACATTATATGGTTTTGTTATCATGTGTCAAGCAGGAGAGACACACTTCTTCTTCACCATCACTGAAAACAGCATATCCATACTTTTAACACACCTTAAAGTGAATGGCTCATTAGCAGGCTTGCAAAGAACTTGACAAGCAGTTCAATTAACCTGCATTGGGTGTGCTGGTGTTGGAAAGACCTAAAACATCAGGGAAAACTTGCCAAGGACCAGGATTGAGACACAATGAGTTAGAATAATAGGTAAAAAAAAAAAAAAAAAAAAAAAAAAAAAAAATTAAAGAAAAGAAAAACACACCCACACACACTGCTGCTTTTGGCATAAAGTGCATTTGCATGTATCCATTGTTTCTCAGAGGTTATATTTATGCAAACAAAATTATGTCGAGATGGATGTTCATGAATAACAAAACTAGAAGGACATTAGATGTTGAACAAAAAGGTGAAAAGCTAAACAAGCTAAAATCAGTGGGAGAAAAGGAAGTAAGCTTGAGTAGGGGGAAAAAAAAACAATAAAAAAAACAAGGTTATGTGAGGGACAGTGGACCTATAAAAAGAAGCCTACTGTCTCGGTTATCTATAAGGAACCACTTATCACAAGCAACCAGCTCCACATTGTGACTGATGGGCCTCCACAGACATTGAGTAGCAGGACATTATCTGGTACACACAGAGCTGCTCTTTAAACACAAAGGCAGAAATATGAAGCATTGTTTCCTTGGCTTCAGTAAAAATATTCTATTTATTTTTGGTCTGAAATATAAAGAGTGTTTACTGCTTTTGTTTCCACAAGCAACGGACACTGCTGACTAAGAGTATAAACCAAAGCCAAGATAAACTGCCTGGACTGATCCATTACATTGTAGCTCATACAAATCATTGCATGGATTTAAAACAAGCAGCTCTTACATTCAATTACCAGTCTATATTAATTAAGAATAACCTTCAGTGTATATTGGGCAATGCTACCCACAGAAGGGCAAGAGTTAAACCAGCAAAATCAATAATTCAGACCCTCACCCCAAACCAATATACATACATATACACACATATATATATATGTGTGTGTGTGTATATATATATATATATATATATATATATATATATATATATATATATATATATATATATATATATATATATATACACACACACACACACACACAACTCACAAAAAGTTAAAGATATTTGGCTTTTTGTATGATGTCGGAATAAATCTAAAATCCACTACAACCTTTCCAGGTAAACGGAATTAAACTTTCACGAAACTTCTTAATGCACATGTACATTGTTCAGTGGTTAAATATTTATTTTGCATCATTCTGTTCTCCAAAAACCGAAAGTTGAATATCCCTAACTTTTTGTGAGTAGTGTGTGTGTGTGTGTGTATATATATATATATATATATATATATATATATATATATATATATATATATATATATTTTTTTTTTTTTTTTTTTTCTTCTTCTTTTTAAAGCAGCTATCTCCTCAAAAGCATGTTAAACACTTGCTGTGTCATAAAGTCACATCCAGAACTAAAATACACATTACTCCCTAATACATATGCAACAGAAAAATTTCTCACCAGATTGCCCGACGATCGCCACACCATTCCAGGTTCCAAAGCCATGTTTTGTTTTGTTTTTTGTTTTTTTTATTCAAAATCACTTTTTATTTTCCACAAGAAAACAGTAATTTTTGCAAAACATTTTATTATCCCTCTTTGACAAGACTAAGTAATTCAGACATAACTTAAGTAATCATGTCTGAATTAGTTCTTTGACCTCCAGAAGACACTGAAAGAATCACCTGATAACTCCAGGCCTCCACCATAAACCTTAGCAGTAAAGTTAAGGCACAAATAAGCCCTTAAGGCAAACAGCATTGAGATTCTTTTAAAGCAGTGTGGAATACCATGATAGGAAATGCTTGAAAATATTTTCTTCATCATGAATATCTATCTCAAATCTGTAACCTTATGCCAGTGTGCTGACAGTTCATAGCTAGTGCAAATGATGAGAGGGATGTACAAAATGTCTGTGTAAAACATTGTGCAGAATTGTTTAAAAATTATGGCATATTTCATGGAACGTAGTTAGTGTAGTGATGCATCTTGCTACTCCTTCTTTAATACATGCATTTGAGGCAAAATGAACAGTGTTGAAAATTCAGGATACAGGATGTGATGTATGTAGCCAGATGTGAAACATGGACATCACCATATATGAAGACATACAGAAATATTACTGTAAATGCTGATATGATGCCATAGGAGATGATTACTTTCTCTGTAGGGAAGTGTGGACCAGTGCAACGCTTTCTGTCCTGAAATAAGGTGGCAAATTCATATATGGTAATTTTTATAACATAAATGAACACATGATTCAAAATACCAAAGTTTCATAATACCCATATGGGGATGATCAGCAACAGAACAGTACAGACCTTTGTGTGATGCACAGCAATGTGGTCAAAATCCATTTGTCTCCAAGTCAAGGAAATATTACTGCAAGTTTAACACCACATTGAGGTTAATATAGACCAGAATGTCTTTTAGAGGTCAGAGAGCCATTGAAATTCTCTTGTTGGACTGCCTCCTACAAAAAGCCTTTCTACTCCATGCCCATTCCTTGCCATGCTTTTGATAAATGCTGCAGACTTCTCTCGGAATAAAACCAAGAAGGTCAATGTAGAGGAAAAAAGGGGGAAAAGGCAGCGAGACTGTGAAAATGAGAGGGAAAGTGTGTGTCTCTGCAACTCTGATGACATACATCGTGAAAGCTGACAAAAAAATGTATGTTCATCTTTAAGAAGTTCCATGGCAAAACAGGAATTCACAAAGTAGACATGCTTGCACCTCATTTTACTTGAGGCTTTCCTCTCCATCTCACAATGTCACAGAGAGGCAGGAGGAGGGGTATATTTCGCTGGGGTGCCGCCGTCTGTCCTGCTCCTCGCTTATACACACAGCTGCCATGTCAAAGCTGCTCTTACACTCAATGGTAAATGACAAATTTGGATAATGCACACATACAATCGGACTAAAATAAATAGGAGACATGGAGGCTTAACCTGAGCTAAATCCCGAGGCTGCTGCAGACCTGAGAGCACGGATTACACCCCAGACGCCTTAAACAATGCACCCAAATGTGCATCCTTAAAAGCATGAAATCCTTGAAGCATCAGAGCTGGCTTGTCATTTGCCATTAATATTCCAAGTTGCTTGTGCTTTGGGGGCCAGCATTGCACTTCTGTATGCTGCTGTGCCCTAAAACAAACACTTGCAAAGCCCTAAAGGAGCCACCACTGTGCATAGCTATTTTTCTAGTTGAGGAATATTCTATGGGAGGATGTCATAACAAAGGAAACAATAAAAGAAGCCACGTTCCTACACTGCATGGGGCATCCATTACTATAAATAGGCAGAAGTCTATGTCAGAAGCCCTTGTGCTTTACTAGGGAAAATTTATTTTGTGTTTAAAAAAACAAGAGGAATTAGCATGAATGGAATCTTTATGAACTATATAAGACTCAGCAGGAATAAAACACTAAATAATAATAATAAACACATTAAAAACAGCACAATGGAGCGACTTATTTAAAAAAAAATCAAATATGTAGCCAGTAAGTGCACAACTACAGTATTTAAATATGAGGTCAGAATGATTTTTGTGAGCATGAGCTTTTCTCTATGAGCAACTACTTTTATGGAAATTTTCTTTGTTGTGCACATCTCTGACAGGAACCTGAGGTAAAGCAAGACAGGGCACAGGTCTTAGAGGTGTCACACTGTCACCCCAGAAGCGCCAGCACCTGTCCTCAGGGATGGCCCTGTAATGTCCAGCCACATTGTATCAGCAGCAGCCAAAGCCTGTGGGCACTCTCTCTCAGGTGACATCCCCTATCTGCTTTAGCTCTGTGATGTCTTTGCTGCTGAGGCTTTTATTACTTTTATTCTACTACTGCATGACATGCGACCCTATAAGCTGACAATTCTCAGACACACTATAGGAGTGTTATGTCCACATAAAGGAAAAAAGGAACAACTTCTGATTGGTCAAATGACAAAGAAGTATCTGCACCTCTGAGATGAAATAACTAAATGCTTAGTTTTTTCCCCCCTCAAAGTTACTGTAGAAGTATAGTCATATTAATCCAAAAAGGGGTGTCTACAACGCATTGTATCATTATGCTCTTCTAATTAAACATTTGTCATTGCTTTGGTGGAAGGTTCAATAAAAATGATGGACATATCTATTTAAAAAGGGACAGCCATGTACAATATCTTGAATCAAAAAATTAATTTGATGTTGCAAACTGATTGACGTTCTGAGACGACAACAGAATTACCCTGCAATTTCATCTGAAAAAGTGCGGCACACTGTTCTGGATATAATTGGAAAAAGTTCACAAAGAGCTAAGGATGTCTAATTGCAATGGTGTCAACTAATATAAAACACTACATAAATCTAATTTTTGTCCATTTATTAGACAATGTGTCAGAAACTGTCTAATGTCTGATGAGTCTTAAGAATTATGATTTCCTTATTGATACAGCATTGCTTCCATTATGCTACATGATACCGTGTAACAAAGGACATGCAAGGACGGAGTTGAATTAAGATCAATACAGTTTGTGTTTTTGGAAGATGATAATTTTCTGCAAGTAATTACAGAAGGCTATAAATTCACATTACAACAGGGTATGGCTTTCAAAATGAGTCAAACAAAGGAGCCAGAAGAAACATAATACACGTCTCAACAAATTTCCAAGTGGTCATGTATAATGGCAAACCAAAAAACTCTTAACCCCCATTTCATATGAGGGAGAAATGAGGCATACTGTCCCATTATTTTGCTATAAATCATGTTTTGTGGACGGCTGACAGCTTTTTATCAGATCTAACCTTTTCAAGCCTCCATTAAGAGTCCTAACATTTTCAACTCTGACACATTTGCCGTTTACGAATTGCACAGCTGATTTACTTTGGGAGGGGGAGCAGAAATCTGAGCTCATTTTCACACAGGCTGCTGTTGTGTCTGCTTAGGTGGAATAGGGAATTATGGAACTAAATTTACCCATTAAATTTTCTGTGTTACAGGACAAAAAACATTTTGTTGTGTTAAAAAAAAATCTGATTAATACCAATGACTCCATCTAGTTACATAAACAATGGAAGGAAATTAAAGGCCAAAAATAACATGAAAAGCTGATGAAGCAATAATGGGTGGACTACATAAAAAGGAGGAAAGAAATGAAAAGACTACTGTAAACAAAAAAGGATAAAACAGACAAATCTAAATACACTGAAAAATAAATCACTGCAGTCGGTTCTGGCATGCCAGTGACGACAGGGCCAGTTCTGTAAAAGTGATTATCACCAATTGTGTGATGAAATTACATCACTGGCCAGCAAGATGCTTTTTGGAGCTTCCCCATTGGATGATAAGCTTTCAAGATAGTTTTGTCCCTCTATCATGGAGAATAATAAAAATTCTGAGGAATGAACACTTTGTTTTTGAAGTTTGAAGCTTTTACAAATAATTGAAAAGAAAGTGCAAGATCATGACGGTCTGATATTTACTTAACATCTGTTAAAGATGGAGCTCATGGTTCTGCTACTGTATAACACAGTAATGACCTACGAGAGCAAGCTAGGATGTTCAGATCTGATTAAAATGACTCTTTATTCTTTATGAGATGGGTTAGAATAGAGTTTTTTTATACACTATGAACCAATTTTTGGGGAGTGGATAGCCCAGTGGTAGCGTCGTGGGCTTGGGCGCGGAGGACCCGGGTTCAATCCCCCAACACAACTCCTGGGTGTACCACTGTGGACCCCTGAGCAAGGTCCTTAACCCCCCACCAACTGCTCCCCGGGCGCTTTAAGTAGCAGCCCAATGCTCTCTGGTACTCACAGTACAGAGATGGGTAAAATGCAGAGCCCTAATTTCCCCTCGGGGATCATACAAGTATAACAAAAAAAAAAAAAAAAAAAAAAATTGTACTCAGTCAAGATAGTGTGGCAAAATGCCAAAATACTCCCCCCCCCCCATAATACACATTTTATTTTTACACTAAGAGGAAATGATCTCAAAACAACTTATATTGGTTATTGGCCAAATGATTATCTCCAACACAGACAAGGGTATCAGGCCACAGTTTTACAGTCACTGTACTCCTTGACACTATCTGAAGCTATGACGACATAAAGAAAAGTCTATTGGAGATTTTAGCTTCTCCTGAAAAACAATGACAGGAATAACCAATAAAACTGGAACTGAGGTACTGTGTTGATTAACAATATAGAATCATTGCATGGGCATAAAAAATATCCCATAAGACTGAATCAAATGAAGCAGAAATAATACCGTCTCAAAGAGGGATTTTAGACTGCATTAGCAGAAAATCAGGGTCTCAGAAATTTTAACACTGAGAACATACAGCATCCTTATGACAAAGTGCTCTTTATTATTTGTGGAAATTGTATGTGTTAAAGGGAGTAGAGGCAGGAAATGTGAAAGAATAAACATGCATGTCCAGTTTTTTTAATGCTAATGGGTGATGAAGCGTTAAAAACCAAAAAGAACGAGCCGCCCCCGTGTCTCTCTCCATTGCCTTGAACAGGCTGTGTGCTGCATAATGCGCTGTGATTCGGTGGCCGAATTTCCCGCACTGTCCTGCGTGGATGTGACGTCAATTGACGCTGCATCCGCGTCCCCAATAGTTTGGATACAGAAAGAAGACGGTCGCGGTGAATTCAAACACCGCAAGGGATAAATATGGATTCTTCTGCTGTCAGGAAAGATACAGATTAACTGAAAGACCACTAAAAAGTGGTGCTACGGAGAAAAAGACTTTATTGGCGTAGTAAACAACGTTATAGATTCAGTTTGTGTGCAACCCGTGCTGGCTTGGCTGGTCTCTGGAATTACCCGCAGCGCCAGTCGTGGCACTCACAAGTCTAATTTCTAAATCTTGCCTCTAGTCCTTTTAAATTTTGTTGTCCGATGTTCATTTTATGATTAAATGATAACGTTTTTAGTGCATCGTTTTTTTTTTCTCCTAATACAACCTATGATACATGCTGTCCTGAATTTGAGAGCAAGTTACAAATGTACAAATCTATGTCAGCACAAGCCAGTGTATCACAGGCTTTACAAGGAACTTTCAAGGCTACTTCTATCAAACAATCAAAACTTGCAATTACCAGTCATAAAATATATTCATTTCTCTACAAACCCATCACCCATTCTTCCAAGTAAAAAAAAAAATCAACAATTCCAGGCTAAGAGCTGAGTCACAACATTATGGAAGGAACCTTGATAACCATAAATGATTTAAGTATGCCATAATAAGGAGGCACAGTTAAGGTGATACCACACAGGAGTCCATATTTCATTACATGCTGTGTTTAACCTTACCCACTTCTGCTAAAACACACAAGAGGCTCATTATGTGTTTAATATTCACAAGCAGGTGAATAATTTTTATGCAACTCTGATAGTTGGGTGAGATGGATCACTCAATTATCTGAACATCCGTCAGAGCAGAGGGCTCGCTGGCTCTGGAACGTCACCAGCTAAGATTGATGGCTTGAAGACACCAATAGCTGCTGCTTCACCATCTCATCCAGGCACTGGGCCTGAACGCACTGCCTGATTCTGCACAACACTCTTTTTCTCTCCATTTTTTTCCATCCGCTCCCCCTTTTTTTTTTTTTCTTGGGAGCATTGTAGGTGAAGCGTCATTACCCCTCACTCCACTGAAGAGGGGTTCATTATAGGGTTAGTGTGTTGGCAAGACTATTGTTTGGATGATAAATGTAGTTGGTGAGGGCTTTGGAGGGAAAATTAGTTATGTTTTTTTCTTTCTGTCTACAAAAACATGTCCTTACTCTGCAATGCTTGAGGGCAACTGAAGAACAATTAACACAGCCAATGGGTGAGGGAGCTCAGTTAAAGCAAAGAGGGAATTCATGAAAAATAAGCAAATCACTGGAAATGTCAATCAGGGGCTATGAGGTAATTACAAAGACTGGTGTGCAATTCCAAGGAAAATCAAAAAGAAAACCAAAGGGCCTAAAGTCAAGGACTGAATCTGACTTTGAGGAATGAATGAAGGGACAAATACACCAAAGATCAACCTTACAGAGCCACTCTCATAAACTAAAACCAGCTAAGTAGTCAGGAAAACGGAATGATCTCACCCCATCACTCTCTTGTCACCAGTTTGAGGTTGTTTTTTTTTTTTAACCACAATGCACTATTCCTTGATCCACAACTGTTTTATAAACATGTACATGTGTGCACGCACTTTACTCAGAAGGTACTGCATAAGGTCCAATAATAACAGAAAGATGAGGCACACTTTGAAATGTCAGTAGTAAATGTCAATAAAAATTTAGAAGGGTGCTGGAAAAGGTAGAGTCGTGATTGGCTTTTTTCCCTTTTTCCTGATACACTGTTTGTCTGACTCCACTACTCGCGGACATGATGGGATTTACTTTTCAAGTTTTTTAATAGACACTGACAAGACTGCCCCAGAGAATATAAATGACATATACCCATGGGCAGATAAGCAAGTCTCAAAATTACTCCAACCCTCCAATCAAGTAATGAAGTATTACAATTTTTTGGCCAACAGTAAATGCCACGGTGCTAATCATATGATTTCTATTCAGTATTATAAGCCATACAGAGAGACAGAGATTATTATCCAATTAGACATAGTGAAGCAATGTTTCCCTACATATATAGACCCTTTTTTTTCTTTTAAGTACTTCTTTCAGGCATACAAACAAACTGCTTAGTGACACTAGAAAAATCATCTATGATAATAAAATGAGTGCTCTGCTAGAAAGAATGAATATTTGTATTTAGTTAATAAACTGCATTATCCTGTTCATATTTAAGGTGTATTTACAGTAAGAAAAGCCTCTGTAACCATAGTTTCTTGGGAAAATAGTGATCCATTTATCCCCCACCCTCTAAAGAAACTGAAAACACTCCTTTACCACCTTTTTACAAAGATAAAAGCAAACATATGCTTCATCAGGCTTAGAAGGGTAAGAATAATAGTGTCACTTTGTAAACTCATACCACACATATGTATGAGAACATATTCATTGTAAATAGCTTTCTTGTCTTTTGGCCTTGATGGATCCAGAAACTTGATCCTAATTGAGTGCTGCATATGCACAAAAAACAACGACTCAAAAAAGGAGACAGCATGACTCTTTCTGGACGTAGAGTCAAGGACCGGAACCTCCCGACGCTCCAGCACTATGTCACAACATGTCAGCTGGCCATCACAGCTGATGGGGATCAGGGCCATGGTGAGGTATTGGGACCCAGTGCCAAGGGAGGCAGGGATGTAAAAAACATGTGAGAGCAACCACCAAACCTCTGTGTGTGTGCCAATACTCAAATCTCTCAGATTACTGCAGTTTGGAAGGAAGCCCGTATAACACAGAGGGCAGTGGTAAATATTTTTTTCCCCTTCTGTCACAATGAATGACTTTTTTTTCTATTTTTCAACACATATCTAATTAAAAAAATAGATAAATAAATAAAAAGATCTGCATACAATTTGCAGGTCCAATGTAGCTTTTAAAAGAAAAATGAATACCAAAAAAGCTTTATGATGCATGATGCCATGCTATGCTCCACATAACTTGAAACAACAGAAACATTGTGTACATTAGTTACAGTCAGTGAGCAAGATAACCATGTTCTCTTAAGTGACAATGATGTGAGTTAGTCATCATCTCTACACTTCATTCACAAGTTTGTGAGCATGCACACACAGAAACACACACCTCTGTTCCACCACGGTCAGACCATGAAGGCTTGTTCCTGTCCAAAAGTTCTCATGACAACAGATGTGATGCATTAATCACCCATTTCCTTGCTTCCCTTTCAACACAATGTGTGTATTCTACTAAACAATCAAGCTCATAGGCAGACTATTCAGGCTGCAAAGGGCTCCAATAACAGGAGTGGATGTGGAAGTAGTGTAATGTCCAGATGTACCATGTAGAATTCTGCGGTTATAGCAGCCTGTGCCAGGGAGGAAGTGGTTAACATTGTTATACAGAGATATGAGTTACTTTTATAATACTGACAAAAAATGACTGAGGTTTGTGGTTGACAAAGGGAGAAGTTTAACAGATAAAACAGTGATATGGCTAATCCAAATAAATAAAATCAGAAAACAAAGAGGCTGACCTGTTCCAGTAGCTCCAGAACTGCTCATTGAGGTAGGTACGATGGCTGTGGTCATCTCCAAAGGAGGCTTTGCTCTCAATCCAATGTACAATGTGTCCCTCCACAGCTTTTAATTAAATGAAATACACACAGCAAAGCTCAAAAAGATCCAGGAGGGACAAGTAGCATTTTACTACTACTGCTTAAAATAAATAAATAAAAAAAAAAAAAATTAAGACCACTTAGGTGTAACACTTGACAAAAACATGCCTTCAGTTAGAAAAAGTTACTTTAGATAAATGCTGATGTTTACAAAATTTGTATACAAACCAATGGGAACTTCCAAGATGATATCAGGTGTTTTGTCGTAGCCCATAGTTCTCAACTGGTTTTCATCTGTAGGAGACAAAAAAGTGCAGAATTTTAACATCTAACTTTTGCCTTGAAATAAGGTTTTCTATCCACTGAAAAGTAAGCAACTCTAGGAACATCAATCACACACTGCGTTTGCCAGACTGCTGGTAACAGACTCTTAAAAGTTCAAGCAAATGAAACAGCAGTAGAGGACAGCAAGTGCAGACAGTACAACAATTAACTACATCTGCCACATATTTGCTATCATTGCACAAAAACCTGTTATCCCTCGTTATGCGCTCCAGGTTGCAGTTTGGCTAAGCTTTATAAAATATACGGCAAGAGGACAAGGTTGGCATTATAGCATCCGTAAGCCTGACCCCCTGCCTGTGCAGGCTGCAGCCATTGTCCTTGACTTCTGGCGTGCTTTGGCCATTATCCTTACAACACCTGATTTCTCCATTAAATCTCAGGCTGACCAGGTCATTCAGTTCCAAGGGCCTGCCTCTTTGTCTCCAGCCAAGCTCAACTAATGGGGCATGGAAGGGAATTGAAGGGAGATGGAGGGTAGCGGTGTCAGTGGTGGTGAGGAGGTATCATCAGCCAAGGATGAAGAAAGAGAGCTGAGAGGGGTCAGTGTGGCTGCCAAAGGCCTGTGGTACAGAGGGGCATCCTGGATGTGGTAATGTAGGTCTAGATGGGTGTGTGTGTGTTGCAGGATGAGAACCTCTGTTCACACCCACTGGGCTGTTGACATTCTCATGTGGCTCTGATCGCCTTTTTACATCAGCTTTGATTAAAATTAATGGGCCATCCCTGCTGTTGGGTAGCTTATTTCCAATCCATTTATCAGATGGGGTGAGGCCGCTTCAGTGGCCCTTGTGCCCCTCGAACTCTGACAGTTTTAGAACAGTTCTCTGTACAGCCCTGAAGAAAGGTCAGTGCTCCATGTCCAAATAAATGATACGGTCTTAATGACAGAGGGAATGACTTTTATCCTTCATCATTCATCTGACCTTGGGGATGGTGATGGGATAAGAAGATGGGAGGAAGGGAGAGTTTCAAAAAATCCATTCCACAATCTCATACCTGGATTCTCCACTTTTATCTAGTTTGCTTGGAACAAGGTAATGCCACCAGAGAAGTTGATGAGACAGAGGGTAATCACCCCCACCCCACCCCTAAATGGTGGTGGTGGATTATTAAAATGACATAATTAAATTAAATCAATTAACAATCACAGGTAGAACTACCAAGCTGCTTCTTTACTGTAAACACTGTTCCTCCGAGATTCTATTGAAAATATCATCTGGTGAAAAATATTAGTTTTTTTTTCTTTAAAAAAATCAAAAATCTGAATTTAGCATTTTGTCTTTTGAAAGAAGTAGATTTTTAGATTGTAGGTTGCTTGATTCAATGGTGGCCCAAATTCACTAAAAAACAACTTATTTATGGTATCTATACTGTACAGCCTTATGGCCGATGCACATTCACAACAAGTCTGTGTGCGCCATGTTTGACAAGGTAACACATTTAGACAGTACACCGGCTGCACTGCAGTTTAGTTCCAACAGCGGCGCATAAAACTCGCAGCGATAGCCAGTGCCACTCTGCTGGGAGCGTGTCAGATATCTGCTCTGTATGTGTTCATGTGAAGAGCAGCTTTTTAACAGCTGATAGCCGACCACTGCTCAGAACCACTGCTTCTAAAGGCACTGGTACCTTCCCTCAGAGGACGCCGTCATTATGACGTCATTCACGACGTGTCGATGCATTTACATAATCGATAACGTCGATGCGTCGTCCCAGCCCTACACATCACTGTATCCAACTAGCCTTTTTGTGGCAGTGCATGAGAATTTGCATTTTATCTAGCATCATTGTTCTGTCATAACTGGCTGCACCAGACTTGAAGAGGATAAAGGTCAGCCTGGTGAAGCTTGCAGGAGGTTTGCTGCTGCAGCTCAAAGATCATATCTGGATCACTAATGGGCAAAAGGTATTTCTTCAAAATCGAGCCCCAGTAAGTTGGAGCAGAGGCACTGGTATGGGCTGTTATCATTAAGGACAAGTCTGTTGAAGCTTCTCATTTAAAGCTAGATGGAAAATCAATTTGAAATCAACCAGTCTCAGAAAGTGACTTTCCTTAAGCAGTGGCAAGGGCAGCACTCATAAGGCTCCAATCTTTGTGGAGGACAAGGGTCCATAAAATACATTCAACTTCTCCATTGCTTGTTCGCCTACTTGAGGCCTTAAAATATGACTGTGTAAAGACCCGGCCCACTTCCTCATCTAACTTAAATCCTCTTGAAACCTTGACAGTCTGTCTCAGACATGAGGTTTGGGAAGACGGTACCCCTCTTTGAACAGCACATGGGAGGCTGCATTTGCTGCTTCAGCTAAAGTTAATCAGACTCCAAGGAGGACTATGATTACTGAGAGAGAGCTTTCTTTTACTGACCATTGGGTATTTCTTAAATGTTGAAAAGGTATTCAAATGCACTTTCTAGTTACATAGTTGTGACACTAAAAAAAGAAAAAAAAAGAAAAAAAAATTGGGGGAGCTAATCAAGAACTGAAATTTTTCCTTTTTTTCTTATAAACTAACATTTGTATTTTGTGCAGTCTGATAAATGTGAAATTTGTTAAATACAGAATACAGAAATTACCCAGTAGAACAATAAGCATCAAACCTATAGGTCAAAATATTTAAGTTCAAACAACAACCATTTTACATATTTCCATATTCAGCATAAATTTGTTCATTAACATCCATGGAAATATGATTTAGGCTTTTGATTGATAGCAAGACATTGGGAGATAACAGCCAATGCATCAATTGGCCATGTTTCTAAGCTTACCAAAACACATCATTTCCATGATCAAAGTGAGTTAAAGAAAATGTGATAAGAATGTCAAAAGATGGCTTACCGAGGAAAGAAAGGTTCTTCTCCTTCAATTTGTCACGGAGCAGTACCTCATGCTCTTGGCCAATAGCACTGAGAAAAGTGTCAAGGATAGCAGCATAGCTACAGCAACATTTGATACATTTTCTAAATAATCACCAAAACATTTCACCACAGAATGGGGATTTATTAGAGATTTAAAATAATAAACCCAACCTGTAAGAAAATAGCATTTTACCTATAGCATCAATTACCACAAGGGGAAAAAGAAGAAGATAGGTAAGAAGAAGGGAAAGTGAGCATGTTATTGACTCTTTTACGGGTTTACAGTGCCAACTGAAAGCCGTTTTTCATCATACAAACATAGAACCTAATCTGAGCTTTGGGTCAAATTAAATCTGCTTTCACAACAATTTTCAAAAATACAATCCCAAAATGAATCCCAGTTGAACAAAATGCTCAATGAGCTCAACAACTTTTAGAATTTTGATGCTCAGCTCATTCCCCAAAAAGCTTTCAAGAAAAGTTTTTTTTTCCAAATAAATGTCATTTATTTTCAGTTAGCATGCACAATACTAGCTGCAATGAAAAAAAGTGGCTGTCACACATGTATTACTTGTTTTTGGCAAGAGACAGAGAAATGTTGTCATGGCAATTCATTGCTCTCAAAATGAAGCAATTATTATACCATGATAAGCACATATGCATGAAAAATTACTCCTTTTGTGCATGGCTAAGAATCTTTAAAAGCAAATAGCAGTGGGGCGGTTATTATAAACTCTGGCAGAGTAACAGACTTTCAGATGACACTGTGAGCACCGCAACAAAACGATAAAAAGGGGGATGAAAACAGAGGAGACAAAAAGAGGGGACAAGGTTGACTGGCTCTGAACAGAACAACACAGCCCAACCACACAAAAAAGCCTGGATAAACGCAGTAACATGCAGATATGCACATTCACAATCATTTAAATGACCTCCCCTTGGGAAATAGTTGGTGTGTGACCCACCCGGTTGGTCCTAAATAATTTGGACTCCCATTCTTCCCCTATGGTCAAGGCCAAGGTCCTACAAGTTAAGAGTATTTGAGGCTGTGCATATGGACAGGAAAGAACAATGAGGCTAACATCTAAATTGTGAATAATTAAACTTAAAATTAAGAGTTGAGGTGGAGGGATCTGCCAAAAACTCCCTGTAGTGCTTAGTTGCATAATATTTATAAGAACCAAAAACACAAACCAATCAAAAGGGATGAAAAACATATGTAAATAAAATAATTGGCTTTGTCCCTCTACAAGGCTTCTATTTTTTTTCCTTTTTTTTTTGTCATAGAATATTGGATTTGATACAGTGAATGAACATGAAGATGCATTTAGATAAGCCCATCCTCTCCTCCGCCTCCTCCCTCCATCGCCTTCGAGGCCCTGATAGTGGGATGGCAGACAGGATGAAACACTTCCCCTGTGAAGCAGAACTTTTATGTCAGGTGAAACCAGACACATCTCATCCCCTTCAATAGCTCCTCGTCAATTTCAGGCTTAAAATTTTATGGGATAGGATACTGTTTGATGCAGTCTACCAGCGGTCCATAACAGCAGTCATTTATTGTGCACTGAAAAGAGGGGGAAGAAATATTATGGCGCACCAAAAAGGTGGGTGGGTGTAAGGGCGGTGAGGGAAGCCCATACAGAAAAGGAGAAATCATGGGAGATGCTGGTAGAGTGGGAGGCATGACCGCCAGTTGTCATGTGACCTCATCAGGAAAAATAAGTGGCTGATGGCGTGAGTGAGGTAGGTACAAGATTAACATTTAAAAACTCATTAGCAGTGGGTTAGTCACTTGGTGACCAGTGGGTCAAAAATCATTACAAAATTGACACTTTTAAAAGGAAAATACATGTTTTGCATAAAATTAGACAATTATGTATTTTTTCTTTTGTTTTTCTGTGTTAAAATAAAAATATAAAACCCTTACTTGGTATATATTACGGGCCAATATTTGGTCTGGAATTAATGTTGGCTCCTTCAGCATGCTGTTAAGGACTGTTTTGGAGGCTGAGAACAAAACAGAAATAAATGGGAAAAAAGAAAGACATTAACCACAAACATCACATAAAGATCACAACACGAAAGACATAACCCTAGTCTTAGATGGGCATCAGTATCATGTAATATTATGTTAAAATAGAAATAAAAAACAGTCTGTTCATTCACCATGCCACAGTTAGCACAGTATTTCTACACTTGTCCATTAGAGAGTTATACAGATTTTCCATAGATAAATGTTTCAGTCCAAAGCACAGCCACTTCATGTAGTTTATCTTTGTTATGAACACGGACTATTCTGCATCCCTCAACCCCATTCTTACTCTACTAACATTATAAATCAGGAGGAAAGCCTGCCGGATTGACTCACTGTTACTGCAACGGCAAAAAATTCCTTAAATCATTTCTTAAAAAGATTTGGATTAAATGGATTGTATCATTGTGTGACGAAATGGTTGAGATGCGCCATTTTAGTGATATATATACACTCTCCTGACAGACTTGTAGAATTACAGACAATACAGTGCATGTTTCTATTCAGATGTCAGGCATGGGTGATGCCTGCAAGCTTATCTGCAAAAATGCATATAGTCTATGATCATAAAACGAAGGACCGTTTATGTGACAATTTTTTAAAATTCACTGAAAAGAAAAAAAAAAAAGAAGGAAAAATAGAAAAAGCAGGAAGTCCCCAAACAGTAAGGATCCTTTGATTGCTTCTGTACCATTAAGGATACGTTGAAACAATTTCATTAACAGAGAGACATTTAAACCATTCTTTTCTGCCCTTATTTTCCACTACACACTTCTTTTATCTACATTACTTGTTGAGGAAACTACCACAGAGAAGATAAACAGTGCTGTGATCCTTCATATACCTTATGATGAAATAAAAAGTAGGGAGGGTAGAAGAACAAAGCCAATTCAGCTCACCTCTTTTCTGTTTTTTTTTTTTCTGTCTTTGTCTCTTTCTTTGCCATAGCTTTTTTCCTTTTCTTTTTGCTTTCTGCTTGTTCTTTCAGTCTCTCCCTGCTTTGGTGCTCCCCCAGCCCACCCCATAACCCCACGCTCCCTCTTAGAGCTGCAAGGCACAGGGTTGTGCTTTATTTTGCTGCTCATTTTTCTCAGAGATTGGTACCTTCACACTCAGATCCATACCATGCTCATGTGCAGAGCAGGCGGCGGTGAAGAAAGAGGGTTATATTTTCCCCTTGAGTTAGGACACCTCATGACAAATGATAATGGATAATCAATAAAGTGGGAAATATGAGGCAGCAAACTTTATGAAGCCAAGAGACATATTACTCCCCAACAACACTGGTTTCCCTTAACAAAGTCACTACTCGACTGTGCCTAATAATCTGAAGGAAAATCAAAGGACCCACAACCACATCAGCAATATTGGCAACTTATTCCACTTTAATGGCATTTTGATTGATTTTTTTCCCTCTTCCTAATGGTCGTTTTATAGATTTGACGCTGCTTCTGCAAAACAGTAGCGTGTAATAAACCTCCCCGAAGGCAAACGTTAGCCATTAAAGCTCTTGTCTTACTAGCACTCATAATTGGAGGCTGACCACCACCACATTTTGGTCTCTCACATAACACACACTTCTAGGACTAGAATTCTATCCACCCTATCGCTAAAGCACTTTGATATTTTTGGTAGATGGCCATAATAAGTGATAGGACGCCATTCTTCTGCTCTTTTTGAGCGATGGGGTTAAAAATAGCCATAAAGAGGTGACCTTGGCGCTGACATTGTGGAATTTCAGCCAAGCATTGACCTGATGAAAATGGAAGGCCAGGCTGCTAATAAATCAGGATGCTTTTAAAATGAGTTTACCCTAATGCTCATTCATCACAGGCTGTAATGCCATTTGCAGGCCCAGGATTCGCTGCTGTGCACAAACACAGCAGTAAATAACAACAGGGCCCTTGCATCCTTCGCATCGTTGCAGCCTCCAACATCAGCATACATTTATTAAAGACGCCCCCGCCTTGCACAGCAGCACACCTCCATGACAACCCAAGCTCCTCTCTGCCACAAAGACACACACAACAAGAGCACAAAGACACACAAGCTTTCCTTTTTAAATACACACTTAAGGCAGACACGGGCACGCACATAAAATGTGCAGGAAAATAAAAAGCATAATCTGAAGAACACCAGACACAGAGAACAAAGCCCTGCAGCACAACTTTGCACCTTGTAAACATTCGCCAAATTTACTGTAATTGCCCCATGTTGGTATAAATTCTTACTAAGGCACCGTATCACACCGTCAACATCTGAACAGAAAGAACAGAGAAGAGGAGAATAATAGATGTGAAACGCTACGCCTCCATTGGGATTTGCTAAAGAAAACAGCCAGTGTAAACAAATCACAAGCCTGTTTTCATATGCAACTCCAAAACAAGATAAGCTTCATACAGCTAGGTAACAGTAACACAACCTTGGCTCAAGTCTTCATTGCTCACTTGTGTCATTTGTTAATACCCTTCTTGTCTCTGAAAAAGTCATTATCTGAAACACAAAAAATATAGAGAAACCTCATTAAATAGCAACATTTGTTGAGGGAGGACTGTAATAAACAATAATGGATGACAATTGTTATTGCCTCTGACACTGATGAGCTCCTCTGCAAGTTTGTTTATTAATTAAAAAACCCACTTCTTTCCATGGGGTGGGGGCCAGTTACCCATTTCCTCTATGTGCCCACCCCCCTACACTCCCCATGCGCAAGCCATTGAGCTGTGGAGGGGCACTCGTTCATCAAACTTCATGGAGCAAGGGAGAGACAGGTCCTGATAATGTGCGCCGCTAAAGCTGATTTTCCATGATGAATCTCGGAGCATATAAATTGGCTAATATCTGAAAACATTTACAGATACTAGAGGAATTGACTACTTGTGGGACATGATGGATGAGGCTCTCCAACACTGGCCGACAGCTCTGCAAATCTCTGCGGCTGCCTAAAGCCCTCATTTGATTTTCCAATTTACTCCTTTTAAATTTATCCTCCCGCATTGGAAAAAAAAAAAAAAAAAAAAAAACAGAGGATGGGAGCGAGGGAGATAGGAGACGAGAGGGAGGTGGGGTGGGATACTTTTTTTTTTTTCTTTCAACTATCTGTGGTGGTGTGTGGGTGCTAGTTGATGATATGAGGTAGTATCTCCCATGCAGGAGGAGCCCAGTCCCTGAAGAGGTTACTGGGGCAGAACTGATCTGCTTCCACCTGATTCTTCCTGATAGCGGTGAGATGAGACTCTACATCTTAGTGTGTGCGTATGCCTGTGTGTGTGTTTAGCTGTAGTAATAGTAGACCTAGGGAGCTCTGCGATGGAGAGAGGCTTCCCAGGTCAGGCCATTAGACTGTGGCGGAGGCTGACTGGAGCTCCTCTGCTGAAAAGGAGTAATTAGTATACTTGTCAAGTGAAGTGCCACAGTGCTGCTTACCTCCTTCGCACCCACCTCTTGCATATACACACACACACACAAAGTGAAACACTCACACCGTCTTTGCCTCTTTACTCCTTATATTCTTGCTAATGAAGAGCCCTTGCTCTCATTATTTGGAAAAAAAAGGCTGCATATAGACAAACACCAGCTCCACACAGTGGAGATATGTGAGAGAAGAGAAGAGCACTTGAAGACAAGAAAGGGGGAACAATGGCAATCATAGTGGATACTAAGAGATTTTAGTGGATAGAACATAATATAATATTCAGTTATCAACGCGTTTTATCTGCAAAACACTGAAGCTATTATGAATTCTGTCACAGAACCAAAGGATCATAGTAGATACTAACATTCTCACAGTGTTAACATCAAACACAGGACATTTATAACCTTGCGTACAAGGCTTCTGTAAAGGAATGTGACAATAAATCTTAAAGGCGGTCGAATCACATAGTTACAAAACATGGAGTAGCAATCTAATCTGGAGCTGGGCCTTGGGAAAATGGAAAAGGTCAAATAGCTAGCAAAATTGCCTCCACAAAAAAAGTATGTCTAAATCTAGAGGCACATCAACTCCTGTCAAAGGAGGAATAGAAAGAAAGATGAAGAGATAGCAGAATGGGGAAAAGACAGAGCATGAGCTCCCCCAGTGTGTCTGCTGGTGACTTCTAAAAGGTATCTACTGACATAGAGCTCAAACGACAATACAGCAGTTTACAGTGTATTTTTATCATGTGTTGAGCTGCATTAAGTGGAGGCCTCCACACTATACCATTTTAATCTCTGTCCATATCAAATATCGTTATGCTCAATCTTATTTTACTTTTGTGTGGCCCGTATCTTTGAATTGCATCATTATATCGATTACCAATTTTATTGAATTTAGGCAATGCTCTACTTTAACAGTTTAATGGTGTTCAATTGTTAAACGAGTCTTAATACTTGTGTAACAACCAAACAAATGAAAGGGTCTGTTACACTGGTTTCATTCCCAGTAAGCTGTAAAAAAAAAAGGGAGAAAAAAAGAGAAAAAAAATCTAATCTAGTTTAGATTCAGTTTAACACATCTTGACACTACAGCCCTTTCATAAAATACAAAAAAAGATCATGTAGTGTGATATTAAAAGGGAGGAAAAAAGCAATAGTCATAAAAATAATATAGTGTTTAATAAGGATGAAAATCTTTAAAGGGCAATATTTTCATAACACAAATCTGTCCAAAATCAAAAACAAGGAAAAAAAAAAAAGAAACTACAATGAACACTGTGTGGTCACAGATAATAAGATGCAATTGCTCTCAGCTCTGTTGTGTGTGGCATCTGATTCAAGATAGAAGCAGTGTGAAGATATGAGGAACTACAAGTAGTTCTTCCTGTTTTTTGTTTGTACTTTTCATTGGTTAAATAGTAAATGATATGTGGTCTACATATTTATGATAAACAATTTAGGGATTACATCCCAGAAATTTGAGGTGAAATTATTAAAAGTTTATTATTTATGGAGTCTTTTCAACCAACCATATCTAGATGTTAAAACCATAATAAACAAAATTATGGATGGCTCTTCTTAATGACAGTAATGTTGCTGCAGAAAAAACATTGCTGTGAGGAATTTGAGCATGTACACCGTGGCTGTCTCAAATGGGTGCACATGTGACCTTCAACTGCCCAGTCTGTTTTCATCAGGCAAGGAGCATTATGGATGTTGATATTGCATTCAATACGTGATAAAACTACTTTGAATGTATTGATTCATTTGCAAGCACCACCAGAAAGTCTTCAGATCTACTTGACCCTCTACAATACATGAGCTGCAAGGAAGGGGTTTGTTGGTGTCCTCAAAATGAGGTGTGGTGGCATGTGTAGGTAGCAGGAGGGAGGGTAGGGAGGGGGAGTAAGCAAAACAAAACAAGGAAGGTCCAGAAACAATTTAAAACTCTGTATTGATCCAGTGCTGGTGATTGTACATATATTCCATAGTCCCTGAGGCCCCATTCCTGTGTCTCTTAAATGCAAGGGGAAAGAGTCTAGGGGAATAAGAAAAAAAAAACGATGGTGCTACGAGAAGGCGAGCCACTCACCCAGTTGGGGGTAATGTCCCTTATATAGAAGTCTATTGATCTTTGCAGCACGCCAGCCTGCCCTCTCTCTAGAGTTTTACTAAAGCACAACACACATACACGTATACACACTCTGGGACACAGTCTGGGGCTGGCATGAGAGAGGGAATGACAGATTTGCTTGCCAATAAAACTGAACCAACCTGTTCGCTAATCGCCAGCAAAGACAATTATCCTTGCATTGTTTCATGGTGGAAACACATTACTGAAGTCTAATATACACACAGGGAGATTCAACGATTTAACCGCAGCCCATGTGACAAGCAATTCATGTGTTGGCCGAGCTGGTCAGGGGGGAGATTGAGAAAACAGAAGTCACCCTCACAGCAGCTAACTTCACAGAAGGTAGATGTAATGGCAATATTTGGAAATATTTCACATTCATATTGCATGTTTTTTGTTGCTTTGTGGCTGATTTGAATCCAAGATTTTTCTGTAAAAGTCATCTAATCTCTGTGAAATGGCTTTTTCACAAGAAAAACCCCGACCATGACTCTAGTTGCCAGCCTGCAAAAAGTGAACAATTACAGCCGTGTTGAAATTTAATGACGATCATCCAGGAAGTTTAGTCTGCCTCAAATCTACTCTGAGCAATAATAAAGCATGCTTTCACTGTATGGAGATGGACGGATGCAGTATGCTATTATGTGAGACAGAGTACCTCTCCTGGATGAATGCCCTGTTCTACAAGCTGCTCAGACCAGTATTTTGACAGGCAGTGGATAACAGTGGGTCCAAAGCAATCACATCTTTGACTTTGACAAATGGCTGTGCTGTAGCGAAGTTGAAAATAACACACATCCACTTTAATCTCTTTCTTGATTAAATTGGAAGCACGTCTTTTTGACATCATGCGATTGACTCTCAAAGCACCAACTACAGTACTCACACACACACACCCCCACCCACACACACAAATACACTTTGTACTCAAGACAAAACTATTGAAATAATCTAAAACTATGTTTAAATGTGACTGAGAGCCCCAGATTCAAAAGCAGAAAGACAAAGTTTTTTTTTTTTTTGTATAAATTAATAAATATAATATGCAAATAAAATACAACTGCAGAAAAAAAATCCTCTTGGCCCATAAATTTGTAGAAAATATGACGTAAACCTTAAACATGGAGACAGATACTCAGCAGAACATACATGGTCAATAACTCACACAATTTCTGGAAAATTTCTTTGACACGTTCAACAAAAATATTTGCATCTGGACTTCTTTGCTCTCATAGCGCATCCATCAGCACTACTTATGAATGGTTTGCTTTTTCTACCAGTTTTCCTCAATCTGATTTCCTACATGGACCCTGAAAGTACATGGAAAGAAAGGGGTTGAGGAAGCAAGAGAAGCTAAGGAATAGATGGAAGTATTGGTGGGATGAAGGCAGAGTGAAAAATAGGGGGTTGTTATAAATAACAATGATGAGGCAAGCTAGCATTGATCCTCACTGCAGTTGAGAGGTGGGTGGTCCTACCAGCACTTAATTGCCAATCATGTGCCCTGGGAGGCAGCTACTTCTAAATGTTGTCTGTCTCTCATTAAGGTTGGACAGGCTGAAAATATAGCAACTAGACTGGAATCTGGACTGAAACAGAAGGAGACTCAATGGACTAAGTGCTACAATTAAGACTGATGCGGAGGGTGATGGAGTGACAAACTGCTAAGTGTTACTCACGCATTTCACCGTCCATGTCCTGAAGGAACCTGTCCAGGATGATACGAGCCATCAGAGCAGGAGACAGATCCACCTTTACAAAGATTGAACAACAAAGGAGGAGAATTTGACTAAACAAAAAAGGGGCTATGGTGGGAGCCATTACAACTTAAGAAAAAAAAGGCAGTGGAACTGCTTTTTGTTAACAAAGGATTGCTCTATTACAAATCTTTCAAAGAGCCTCAGAGTTTCAGCACTGAAATGACCGTATTAGTTGGCATTTAGCTGATATCACATGGGTAATAATGATCTGAACTGGTTAAATCTATATTATTACATTGACATAGCTTTTGACAATTCCTTAGTAAAACTTCGAAAGCCTTGCTTTGTGGTAACCTTTCCAAGAGCAGTGCAGCAAACACAGCCAAACTACCTGGTTAAAATGCCTTTGCTTCTGTCAAGCAGACATGCCCAGCATCTCACCTTGTTAAAAACAAAACAAAAACAAAAACAAAGCACAACATGGCACATACTATACCCAGGCAAAAGACAATGGAAAGCTTTAATCATAGAATGATCACCAAGGCAAAACAGCAGCAACCAGCAGGACACACCTGAGGGACTATGGGAATGCAGTCCCTAATAGGAAGGATAGAACCTATGGCTGCTGCAGTCTTTGAACACAAAGACACCTGAAGAGGTGAGCATTGTTTTTGGTTTGAGTGAAAGGAGAAGCCCTGACAAGTCAGGGAGCACTAATGATTGATGCTGAAGGTGTCTTACTAACCACATTCTTATCTGCACGTTGCCCTCTCTAACATTTCAAACTACGAAGTCATTATAATGTTAAAAAGGTACACGAAAAAGAAACTTACCGTTAAGGTCAGCTTAATTTAATCAAACAGATTTTATCGATGAATGAACATGCATGTAGAAATGTTATGACTGTTTTTTTTTTTTTTTTTCTCATTTCAGCTGACCTATGTTTAAACAGTATACAAGCCAAAATGAAGATGCATCAACTCATTCACGACTAAATTTCACTCCCTCCTTAATAAAGAGGAAACTAAAATATTGCTTGAGGACTGTACCACTCATAGCCAGCTCGTTATGAAACAAAATTCTTCGAGTCAAAGATAATTTTTCTTCTTGTTAGCATAATTGGGGAATTTGCCTTCAGCTTGCACTGAGAATGCAGTTTCATCTTTTCTCCGATGCATCCTGATAATGCTGGTAGCAGAGACGCCTCTGTCTGAACAATGTCTTTCTACCCACTATAGTATCAAAATCTCATAAAGATTGCAATGTAGGAGGCAGTTTGTGAAGATGCTCTAAAATGTCTATAATAATTAGAGGTGAGTATGTCTTTGTTTAAACCTCTGATAATATTGCAGATTCAGTATTTGTCACCCTCAGCTAAAGTAGATTTCTTTCATCTGTCAAATTCTTCTAGTTCTCTCTCCCTGTCTTTTCTCTTCCTATCGCTTTGTGCTTACTGGCCTGTTCTTCATTCACACCTTTGGATAACAAGAGAGCATCAGATTCTTGGTAACCTGCATCAGAACTGACACATGAAAAATGGCAACATTACCAATGCAGCCTCAGCCTGAATAAGTGCCACCTGATTAGTTCAGGTACTTGCATCTCCCTAATTTTCATATTAATCATGAGTCCATGCACTTCATGAGCTTAACATTTGACTAAGACTCATGGAGCCTTCAATTCCTGCTGAAAATCATTATTACCAGAGGAAATTTTGGTTATATTACCCTAAAAAGCACATGAGTGTAATACTGAACACAGCACTGGTGCCTGTTCTCTATAGTCTGTATATTTAAGTAACCTCTACATAAAGCTTTCCATAAAGCATGCAAAGCATAGGAGCTTATGTAACACAGGTGTTGCGTTGCACGGCATTCTTGCGTTGCATGGCAACCCTTGCTCACGTGACCGGCGACAGCCAATGATGTCCGATATAAGTCAGTGTTCAAAGATGGCCGCGAGACGCGGTGGTTGCCTTGGGGGGTTTTCAGCTGGTATGGTTACAAGTTCTTCGTTTTGCTTAAATATGTAGAAAAGTGGTGCCAACCTAACGTGACTATGAATTGACTCGTAGGTGTTGGCCATCGGGTCCATATCGGGACGAAACAGCGCAGCGATCGCGTGTTATTAACTGGAGTTGGTGAGTCGAATTGTTTGCTAACGTTAGCCGCTAGCCGCCCCATCGGTTTTGTATGGGTGGTTAGCGTCATGTATTGCCTCAAGTTTCTCCTCTGTTTCTGTGTTATTTAGAGTGTAATTCATGTCGAGATTCATTTGTTAATATTCGTACATATTGACGAAGTGTGTGACAGTTTTATGTCTGCTAATTAGTGTGACAGTTAGTGTGATTGTTATTGCTCCATTCATTCTAAATGACTGGAGCAATAGGATGACAACACTATACATCCTGTTATGTTGATCTTGCTATGTTGCATTTGTATTTTTACTATTGATGAAATCTGTATGAAGTCTGATTCAGATATTTAGATTTAGATATTTATTTCTTTATTTATAGGCCTATTTGTTTTTCCTTTTTGGTTTAAGATGGAGGATTAGGAATAAATGTGCACACTGTTCTGATAATGGGGTCCTGTGTTTTAAACAGGCCAGGTCCCTATGGTTGGATGGCGAGCTAAGAATGGGCCCTGAGCCTGAGCCTGAGCCTGAGCCTGAGCCTGAGCCTGAGCCTGAGAACAACATCAGCCCGGATTCCTGCCTGCTCTGGACAGGCCGGTAGGCGGCTTATAGCCAAAACCCCTTTTTGCTCCACGCATTCCTCATGCCACAGCCTTTTGCGCTTTTTCCCACATACTCCTACCTATATGCTAAAATGGACTTTCCCATGGATTGATATTACTCATAACATATCTGCAAGGCTGTATGGGCTGAGGACCATGAACAATGAACTTTGAATGAAACCTATGGAAGACGAGCTGTCTAAATGAACTACAGTCCTTTAAATTATGAACCAGCGAACTAGCTGGGTTCAGTAGCTGCCCACATTGTTGTACCATTTTCTTTATTATTGTATTTCTTTCCTCTGTTTTTTTGCATACACAAATTGAGATATGCACTGTATGTTTATGTATCTTATGTATTATAGTTTCGCACTCAAGGAATGGCCATTCCACTCTGTCATGTTGTTGCGGTCACTGTAAATATAGCCTATATATCAAATGCAACCGGTTTCTGTTCCCTTTCTCCTTGAGCCTGGACCTAAACTTCTGATCTTTGCCCAGTACTTGTTTATCACCCCTTGATCTCTTAGCACAGTACATGCATTCAGTGCTACATTTCGTGGCGAGCTAGCCAGGAGATTGTGGACAGAGCCGATTTTGTTGCTTTTTTTGATGTAGTATAGGTTATATTGTGGACATGGACATATTGGAGGAACGTGGTATTAAAGTGCCCAACGCTGTTTTAATTAAAGATGTTGAAAAGGGCACACTTGCTGACCAAATCCTTGAGTTTTTGGCGGAATATGGCAAAGTGTCTAAAACAGAATATTTTGATCAGTTTACTCCTTCATTACGGAAGGTACTTATTGTTGAATATGATTCCGGTGAAGCTATGCAGGGGCTACGTGATATACTGCCATATGCGTTTTTCTCTAAAGTTACTAACCTGACGCGCACTATTCTAGACTTATCTACGTTTTGTGCAGAGGAGTTAGTGAAGTTACAAACACAGACTTACCTTGCTGAGTTACAGAAATTGGCCCAACTTGCTGGCCAAGATTATGCCGCAGTGTTCAGTGGTGTGGTGTCTCTGCTTGGCCAGTCTGTGCCAAAGTCTTGTACCAAGACTGATCCAGTGAAGTCTCCTCCTGAGGATGATTGTGTGCTAGCTTCCGCTAGTGGAGTACAGATGGCAACACAACCAACCCCTGCCGTTCAAGGAGCCAGCAGCCCACCGCAGAATGCAGCCAACGAGCTTCCATCCAGCTACCCTGACCAGGGAGCCCACCATCCAGCAGGACCCTCTGCCTCATCCACTCCTCAACCTCCATTCACACCTCATACAGATTTCAATCCACCCGAAATCCAACGCTATGTTGTTGAACACATAGTTAAGAATGATGACTCCATGATGCATTTTTCTTCGCATCGACTCCGTGCTTTTTCTGGGAGACTGCCACGGCCTCAGCATGAGTCAGACTACGACACCTGGCATTCAGGTGTTGATTTACTCCTGAAAGATCCATCAGTGTCAGATCTCCAGAGGTCTCGTAAAATCTTTGAGAGTCTACTTCCACCTGCTGCTGATATGGTGAAGCATCTTGGGGCTGACACACCTCCTGCAGCCTACCTGCAGATATTGGACTCTGCCTATGGAACAGTCCAAGATGGAGATGAACTGTATGCCAAGTTTATGGACACTTTCCAAGATGCTGGCGAGAAATCCTCAACTTATTTACAACGTTTACAAGTTGCACTAAACCTTGCTGTAAAACGGGGAGGAGTCCCAGCCACAGAAACTGACCGTTTCCTGCTGAATCAATTTTGCCGGGGTTGCTGGAATGACGCTTTAATCACGGAGTTGCAGTTAAAACAACGCAAAGCTAACCCACCTCCCTTTGCCGAGTTTCTCTTATTGCTACGCATGGAAGAGGATCGAGAAGCTGCCAAAGCACAACGAATGAAGCAACACCTTGGTTCAGCAAAGGCTAAAGCGGTTTCACACGTCCAGTATGCTTTTCCAGCTGTGGAAGAAAAGACTGTGAACAATCTGGCTACTATTTCACAGCAGCTCACCAAGCAATTGGCAGACATCCAAAAGCAGCTGACATTGTTAACTGCCGTGCAGTCTGGTTCGGGACAGGCTGCTTATGGTAAGTCCACACATAGCAGTAGGTTTGGTGAGGGTCAGCGGGGTGGAAAGTCAACAAATCGTTCGCCACGTCAGAACCCCCCGTCTGGTCCCAAGCCAGGCTATTGTTTTCAGTGTGGTGAAGACGGCCACATAAAGTCAAACTGCGACAATAACCCCAACCCGTCATTGGTGGCTGCAAAGAAAAAACAGTTTGCTCAGAAACAGCAGAAGTGGTCAAAGCCCAACCCCACTGGCCGGTCTTTAAACTAGACAGAGTTCCTGTGGAGGGACGATCAGGAACTGCCAAGGACTTACAACGTCCCACGAGCCCTGTGAAGTGTACCCAGCTGATCCAGTCCACTCAAGCAAGTGAAGCCTACCTGCCTAAAGGACTGATTGGCTCGAAGTGCACTGCTCAAGTGAATATTGCTGGTCACGTATGTCAGTGTCTCCTTGACACTGGATCCCAGGTGACAACGATCCCAGTATCATTTTACAATGCGCACCTTTCACATCAATCCGTGAAGCCATTGTGTGATCTGCTTCAAGTGGAAGGAGCCGCCGGTCAAGCTATACCATACCTTGGCTACATAGAGGTGACAATCACTTTCCCCAGAGATTTCCTTGGAGTGGATTTTGATGTTAACACCTTAGCCTTGGTAGTCCCGGATGTGCGTCCCGATATGCAGTCACATATCCTAATTGGGATGAACACACTTGACCCACTTTATGAAGAGTATGCAGAGACTGAACATAGCAATTATCAACCTGTTGTGGGTGGCTATCGAGCCATCCTTAATTTGTTGCAGGCACGACATCAGAAGGGGGTGGATGGAGTAGTAAGGCTGGCTAACAATGTTCCTGTAGAGGTTCCTGCAGGCCACACTATTGTGGTTGAGGGCTGTGTCCGAACCACTGTACCACCTATGGGAAATTGGGCTTTGGTTGAGCATCCTGCCACTCCGTTGCCTGGGGGACTGTGTGTTAGGAACTGTCTTGTCACGTTGCCAAACCATCCAAAGCACAAGATCCCAGTTGTTCTTACCAATGAGTCAGAGCAGGTGATAATCTTGCCGCCGCTGACTACTGTTGCTGAGCTAGTGGTGTCGCCCCAGATCCTCTCCCATTGTGTTGCCTCAGAACCTTTGCAGCCCGAAAATCAGGCCGAAGCCCCATTAAATTTCAACTTTGGGGACTCGCCAATCTCTTTGGAGTGGAAAGACCGACTTACTCACACGCTCCGGAGCTTGCCTGAAGTTTTTGCACACCATGATTTGGATTTTGGACGAACAGACAAGGTGAAGCATCGGATAAACCTCTCTGACGAGACCCCCTTTAAACATCGATCCCGTCCGATCCACCCTAATGACATAGAAGCTGTTCGGAAGCATCTTCAAGATCTGTTGAATACTGGTGTGATCCGTGAGTCGGAATCGTCGTTTTCTTCCCCTATTGTCGTTGTCCGCAAAAAGAATGGGGATGTGCGTTTGTGTATTGATTATAGGAAACTGAACCTGCAGACCATAAAAGATGTATATCCTCTGCCAAACTTGGAGGAGTTGTTCTCTGCTCTTACTGGTTCTCGATGGTTCAGTGTCCTGGATCTCAAATCTGGTTATTACCAGATTGAGATGGCGGAGGCAGACAAGGCAAAAACTGCGTTTGTTACTCCATTGGGTTTCTGGGAGTTCAATCGGATGCCGCAAGGCGTGACAAATGCTCCCAGTACTTTTCAGAGACTCATGGAGAAATGCATGGGAGACCTGCACTTGAAGGATGTGTTGGTTTTCCTCGACGACTTGATTGTCTTTTCAGAGACGCTTGAGGAACACGAGTGCCGGCTGACAAAGGTACTTCATCGCCTCAAAGAGTATGGACTCAAACTATCTCCTGACAAGTGCAAATTTGCCCAAAGCTCTGTTCGGTATCTGGGTCATGTGGTGTCGCAAGATGGGGTGGAGACCGATCCCGAGAAAATCAGTGCATTAAAATCCTGGCCAACTCCCCGCACGCTGAAAGACCTGAAGTCCTTTTTGGGATTTTCGGGCTACTACCGTAGGTTTATTAGTGGCTACGCTACAATCGCAAAGCCACTTAATGATCTTACGAAGGGATATACACCTTCCCGTCAGTGTGTTCCTGCCCGTTCCACCACGTCTAAAGGTTTTGACGCAAAGCAGCCATTTGGAGAGCGCTGGACACCCCAATGCCAGCATGCATTTACGACGCTCATCGAGAGGCTGACAACCGCTCCTGTTTTGGGATTCGCTAACCCGAAGCTGCCATACGTTTTGCACACCGATGCTAGTACCATCGGGCTCGGTGCTGCTTTGTACCAAGAGCAAAATGGACAGTTGCGAGTGATTGCATATGCCAGCCGGGGTCTGTCTACCAGTGAATCCAGATATCCCGCCCATAAGCTGGAGTTCCTAGCTTTGAAATGGAGCGTGACAGAGAAGTTTCATGATTACCTTTATGGTTCCACCTTTGTCGTGGTAACTGACAACAATCCTCTGACGTATATTTTGACATCAGCAAAGCTAGATGCAGCCAGTCATCGGTGGCTTGCAGCCTTGTCAACCTACAACTTCAAACTGCAGTATCGTGCTGGAAAACAAAATGTTGATGCAGATGCTTTGTCACGTAGACCACGAGGATGTTCTTCTGATGAGCATCTCCAGAAAGAGTGGAACTTAATCCGACAGTTTGCACAAGAACATGGGATTGATGCATCTGAAGAGACACCTCAGGATGTCGTCGCTGCCATTTGCCTCAGTTCGTTGGTGAAAACTTCCCCCATGACTGCTGTAGAAACCCCGATCACCCTGCTGGAGACAATGAGTGTGCAAGCTTCTGCATTGCCTGACTGCTACATAGATGAGTCCCAGCATGGACTTCCAACCATTCCATCCTTGTCCCATTCGGAATTGGCAAGGATGCAGCGGGATGATCCCTGTGTTCGTGAAGTCATCCATCAAGTTGAAACAGGAGAAAAGATACCGCCCACTGTCAGAGATGAATTACCAGAGCTTCCTGTCCTGCTCCGAGAGCTCCCTCGTTTTGAGCTGCATGATGGCGTTCTCTATCGGAAAAGACAGGACAAAGATTGCACCGTTTTTCAGCTGGTGCTCCCTGAAGATCTGCGTTCAACTGTCCTCACGGCCTTACATGATGACATGGGGCATATGGGGGTTGAGCGAACGCTGGACCTCACTCGCTCACGATTCTTTTGGCCGCGGATGGCCGCTGATGTGGACAAGAAGATCAAGACCTGCCCTCGGTGTGTGCGCCGTAAGACGTTGCCGGAGAAAGCTGCACAACTGGTGAACATTCAAACCGCTCGTCCACTGGAGCTACTTTGTATGGATTTTTTGAGCATAGAACCAGATAGAAGTAACACCAAAGATGTCCTGGTTCTAACTGATCATTTCACAAAGTATGCTGTGGCAATACCAACTGCCAACCAAAAAGCAAGGACAGTAGCTAAGTGTCTTTGGGAGGATTTTATTGTGCACTACGGTATTCCTGAACGGCTACACTCTGATCAAGGTCCTGACTTCGAATCCAAATTAATTAAGGAGCTCTGTGAAATTGCTGGAATAAAGAAGACTCGGACCACACCCTACCACCCACGCGGTAACCCAGTTGAAAGGTTCAACAGGACATTGCTGAATATGTTGGGAACATTGGAGCACAAACAAAAAACTACTTGGAAAGAGTTTGTGAAGCCCTTAGTCCATGCATATAATTGCACTCGGAATGATGTCACTGGATTTACACCGTATGAACTTATGTTTGGTCGCTCTCCCCGACTCCCTGTTGACCTGGCATTTGGCCTGCCTGCGCATGAACCACCAACAAAGTCCCATTCCCAGTATGTGCAGGGCCTGCGTTCTCGGCTGGAGGAGAGTTATCAACTAGCTTCCAAGCATGCTGAGAAGTCTGGTGACAGGAACAAACGGCGATTTAACCAGAGGGTGTCGCCATCAGTTCTTGATGAAGGTGACAGGGTCCTGGTTCGTAATGTGCGCCTTCGGGGCAAGCATAAGTTGGAGGACAAATGGGAGAGGGATGTTTATGTTGTTGTCACTCGAGCTGGTGATTTACCTGTGTATACTGTGCGTCCAGAGAATGATGCAGGTGGACGCACTCGCACATTGCATCGTGACCTCTTGCTACCCTGTGGCTTTCTTCCTGCTGCTGGTGATTCCCCTTCTCCAGCAGTCACTCCTGCTCGTAGGCCGCAAACACGTAGTCAGCCACCAGGAGAGGAGTCTGATGGGTATCTGGATGATGAGGATGAAGTGGACATTCCTCATCTGCAACTCCAGCCAACTACGGTGAACGTGCTCCCTCCTCCAACAACTGCTGTCGCTACGCCCAGGTGTGCCTTGCCCGACATGCCACTGGTGCTGCCAAGTTCTGATTTGCAACCTGAGCCGTCACCTCAGAGGCTTGTGACTTCAGATCGTTCAGCCTCACCAGTATTGCCGCTATCTGATGTTGGGGATCTCCCTGCCACCCCTGGTGACTCTTTACCTGTGGGGGATATGGACATTGAGCTTGCAGCTGACCCCCCTGGTTCTGTAGAGAGGTTAGTTGCCTCTGGAGCTGATGGTCGGCTGCTAGGGGTTGAATCTGGGCAGCTTGGCCAGGCAGAGACACCCCCGCTTCTGGCTGACGTGCCACTTGATCGACCGGGACAGCCTACTGCTGACGTTCCTCTCAGTGCCCAAGAGTCTGAGGGCATTAGTTTTCGCCGGTCCTCTCGTCGGCGTCGTTCTCCTCAGCGTTTCCAGTACTCTGCCTTGGGTAACCCGCTCGTTTCTGTCGTGCAGACGTTGTTCCACTCCTTGGCTGATGCTTGTGGTGCAGTATGGGACCGCCCGGACTCAGTGGATGGTTGTTCGGGGCCTCGGGTTCAGGTTGTTTAGCATGCACCGGGTGTTGCATGATTCTGGGGGGGAGGGTGTAACACAGGTGTTGCGTTGCACGGCATTCTTGCGTTGCATGGCAACCCTTGCTCACGTGACCGGCGACAGCCAATGATGTCCGATATAAGTCAGTGTTCAAAGATGGCCGCGAGACGCGGTGGTTGCCTTGGGGGGTTTTCAGCTGGTATGGTTACAAGTTCTTCGTTTTGCTTAAATATGTAGAAAAGTGGTGCCAACCTAATGTGACTATGAATTGACTCGTAGGTGTTGGCCATCGGGTCCATATCGGGACGAAACAGCGCAGCGATCGCGTGTTATTAACTGGAGTTGGTGAGTCGAATTGTTTGCTAACGTTAGCCGCTAGCCGCCCCATCGGTTTTGTATGGGTGGTTAGCGTCATGTATTGCCTCAAGTTTCTCCTCTGTTTCTGTGTTATTTAGAGTGTAATTCATGTCGAGATTCATTTGTTAATATTCGTACATATTGACGAAGTGTGTGACAGTTTTATGTCTGCTAATTAGTGTGACAGTTAGTGTGATTGTTATTGCTCCATTCATTCTAAATGACTGGAGCAATAGGATGACAACACTATACATCCTGTTATGTTGATCTTGCTATGTTGCATTTGTATTTTTACTATTGATGAAATCTGTATGAAGTCTGATTCAGATATTTAGATTTAGATATTTATTTCTTTATTTATAGGCCTATTTGTTTTTCCTTTTTGGTTTAAGATGGAGGATTAGGAATAAATGTGCACACTGTTCTGATAATGGGGTCCTGTGTTTTAAACAGGCCAGGTCCCTATGGTTGGATGGCGAGCTAAGAATGGGCCCTGAGCCTGAGCCTGAGCCTGAGCCTGAGCCTGAGCCTGAGCCTGAGAACAACATCAGCCCGGATTCCTGCCTGCTCTGGACAGGCCGGTAGGCGGCTTATAGCCAAAACCCCTTTTTGCTCCACGCATTCCTCATGCCACAGCCTTTTGCGCTTTTTCCCACATACTCCTACCTATATGCTAAAATGGACTTTCCCATGGATTGATATTACTCATAACATATCTGCAAGGCTGTATGGGCTGAGGACCATGAACAATGAACTTTGAATGAAACCTATGGAAGACGAGCTGTCTAAATGAACTACAGTCCTTTAAATTATGAACCAGCGAACTAGCTGGGTTCAGTAGCTGCCCACATTGTTGTACCATTTTCTTTATTATTGTATTTCTTTCCTCTGTTTTTTTGCATACACAAATTGAGATATGCACTGTATGTTTATGTATCTTATGTATTATAGTTTCGCACTCAAGGAATGGCCATTCCACTCTGTCATGTTGTTGCGGTCACTGTAAATATAGCCTATATATCAAATGCAACCGGTTTCTGTTCCCTTTCTCCTTGAGCCTGGACCTAAACTTCTGATCTTTGCCCAGTACTTGTTTATCACCCCTTGATCTCTTAGCACAGTACATGCATTCAGTGCTAC